>JAEKIV010001028.1:0-18102 GCA_016801325.1 Hypholoma fasciculare | reverse complement strand
TGGCACGTACATACGACCCAACCTGCGCCTCATTGCGGAATACCACTACCTTCTCGTCACCACGCATCTCCAGCCCAATCGTCGCATGATACAGCGCTACAAACAGACCCTAAGAAAAACCGCACAGAAAATCACAAGCAGAAGAAAGCACGTACCCGTCGTCCAGCCCTGCACTTGAACATCGTTCGACTGCCCGCGTCCAATCGATTTCGTCTGCCCGACGTTCACCAGGCGGAGCGGCGCGTGCTTGTTCTTGTCCGGCAGGAGGAAGAGGATACCTCGACCTCTATATTCGGTCGGTTTTGATGGCGAGGCGGGCGCAGGTGCTTTACGAGGAGATTGAGGAGGTGGCATGTTGGGCTTTACGGAGAGGGATGATGAATGACGGGATGGATGGTATGTGGGGCGAGGGGTATGTCAGGGGAAGACGCCCTGCGTCTGAGAATGAATAGATTACGAGGGAGAAATATTGTGAAAAGCTAGGGATGGAACACGCGGGTCAATTTATATTGGCTAAACTGCGGTTTTGTGGCTCTGTGTTTGGTAAGTGCGCGTCGCGTTGCAGGCCACCGTGGTGAGAATTTTGATTGTTTGCCTGATTCTCCGAGAGATTGTTGATTAATCTAATCTTTCACTGACCGCATTGAACGTCAGATTTAGAGGATGGTAGTAAAGTGTGCTGTATTTTCAGACGCACAAGGCTAAGCAAATTATATAACAGCACTAACTCCGGAACACAAAATATGACGTTGAGTCAACCACGGCACGTCATTTGCACTTTATCTACACAAATGAATCCACGCTTTGATTTAGCGTTCAGTGCCACTTGAGTATTTCTTAGCGATCAGAAGAACATTCAATGTGGCTTTGCAATCTATTCAAGAGAAATAAAAATTCGTGTTAAACAGAAACACTCAATGGATTGTTCAATGAGCAATAGATATCTCCTCTCTCAGACGGTACAGTTTCAGTTGACTGTTGCAGCAAAATGTATTGACAAAAATAGAATGCGCCAGAAAAGTAAGGACCTCTTCGTAAACTCGGGTGCTCAATTATTTTGTTTGAATGATACCGGCTCGAGCGGCATGACCATACCAATAAGCCAGGAAAGCAACGCGGTGACATCTAAGCCTTGCTCGCGCAGAGCCAGAAAATCCCTATATTGGTCCATAATCGCATTTATTTGCGACTCAGTATGCTCGAACTTCACCCCATGCTTCGTCTGCGCTCTCGCGTCTCGCACGGCCTGCGCGAAAGCGCTTTCGGTTCGTCGCGGGAGGTCGTAGTGGTGCGCTGGGAATGCCATCATATGGGCCCAGAACTCGGCCTTCGGCGCCTCGCGCAGCCCAGTGGTGTCGTCAAAGTGGTACGACAGGTTCTCACCGCGCGAGTGAATGCTACGCACCGCGCCGTCGGTAACTACGAGCTCGACATCTGGTGGCATGCGCTCAGCGAGAGGGTCACCTGCAATGCGCGCGGTGTGCATGGCGTATGTGGCTAGCACGCGCTGTAGGATGTCAGGGTCGCGTACGTTGTCTGCGGTAAGAATACGTCGGGTGGGGTTGGCGCGAAACTCCAGCCTGCCTCTGAGAAAATGTTGGGTGGGATACAAGGGGAGGATCGAAGTGTGCGGTTTTGCTGAAGTCGACGACGTTATATTTGGCACTTGGAGGTTGCGGGGGTTCCATTTCTCGTGAAGCTTAGGACAGCGGAATGTGTCAGAGAGACCTAGAAACTTACGAGTACGTCAGAAGTCAATCGATATTCGGCCACGAGCGGCGGCGGTTAGATTTATATACCTGCAAGAGCCACCATCATGCCACTATGACCTGTTGAACGCGCGTCACTGTGAATCTCTTTAGCTTATATGTATTTGTGGACGGGCAAAGGGAAAAGGCAGTGTGGCGTGCGTGAGGGAAGTGAGGGAAGTGCACGCACTCTCACTCACTCTCACGCACTTCAAACTTGGGATACTCACTCACTCACTGTCACAATAATTTATAGCCTGATTGCAGTGACTCTTAATCGCCCAGCGTCTCGTGGGCTCTGTATTTTGTTAAGTGATTGATCTGTGTTTGTAGAAATATGCGCCTATTCATGGGTAAATTGTCACTGAATATAACATGTAAGCCACTGAACACGATCTGCGCGTGCTTTTGAACGCTCTCAAATCCGATTTAATCACAAAAAGTTAGGGAAGAATAATTAAGATACTTTAAATCATTCATATCCAGTGAGGTAATGCACAAGTCGCACTTTTACCACGCACCGTTCACTTCCCCTGACTTGTCTTCACATATCCTCACTAATCCTCACGCACCTTCATGACTCGACTCACTTACTCACGCACCGCCAAATATGCCTCACGCACCTTCACTCACTGCAAAAAAACCTCACGCGCTCATTTATATGCCTCACGCACTCACTTATATGCCTCACGCACGTACTCACATGCCTCAAGTACTCATTTATATTCCTCATGCACTGTTATGTGCATTACAGAGAGTCACGCACCTGTAAGTGAAGATTTAATCATGTGCGAGTAGTGGATTTATTTGAGAAATGAGTGCGCAATATCTGCATAGCGAAAACTGACTCTATGGTTAATACATGTACACGTGCTATAACATGTATACTGTCGGTAAAAAATAAATTTGGGACCATAGGAGCAGCGTAAGTGGTGTCTCGCCTACCGTACTTTCCATACTAATAATTAAGCGGATATTACCTACTTCTTCGTCTCAAATGTTTCATACTTATAGCACTTATCTAAACTTTCCATTCAACTTCCCTTTCATCATCAAACTAAGCGTCTCGGGATGGGTATCACTATCAGTACACACTCATTAAGATCTGTTAAATTTTCCCAGGATTTTGTTCGATATGTCTATTACTATTTTTTTTTCGGACAGTGGTGTTTCTGGGGCCGACAGAAATATCCGTGCAAGGCCGTGCACGTCCGTGCACCGTCCGTGCAGATTTGCACGGATGTCATGATTTTCGCACGGACATGCACGGACGTGCACATAGTTACATTATGCATGTACATGACCATGTATGACCCTATACACCTTGAATATCGATTATTACTGTATTTTTTTATCTCATGGGCTTCCCTTCGTTAAAGGAAATGATAGGTATGGGGCAGTGCCTAAGCTGTGGTTCACCATGATGTAATTATTATGCGGCACTGTGGTATGATCGAAATATACTGCTTTTACATTTAGCTTTGATTGGCATACCAACTATTTAACTCGGATATATATCCTTCTGACGGTTAAACCACCTTCATGCTCGCGTCCTATACCTATATATCCCACCGCGCCATTCTAGTGGGCCGTGCGAACTTCGGCCTCTGAGTGTGGACACGCTAACGATATCTCATTTTACCTATATTCTAGTTATTATGGCAATATATTGGGTATATGTTGCCTGTGGATGTATAATAATTATTTGAAAGCAGTAAACATTGACTGCACCTCGAAAAACATTCTAGACAGACTACGTCATTACAAAGTATTTTTTAGCTCAAATACTGTACATTACTTCTTTATATACAGCGCTCCCTTTCGGGATCGAAGACAATAATATCAATATAATCACGAACAGAGATATTTATGGGAACAATGAGGGCCTTAGATGATAATATACGTCCAAGCACGGCTGTGCACGGACGTGCACGGACACAACAAAATTTGCACGGACACCAGCGATTTTGCACGGATTTTGCACGGACGTGCACGGATGCGCCTAGACTTGCACGGATCTGCACGGATTATCCAAAATTTGCACGGACTGTGCACGGATCGACGTAAAATAGCACGGACCTGCACGTACAGCCACAAACGCTGTTCAGAGCACCGCACGGGTGGAAGAAGCTGTGCTCACGACAGAAATCGCTGTAAATATGATAATAACACTAATTCAACAATAATTGATGAACTATATTGTCGACTACGCAGAAATGCTATGTGCTCCAAAATTTCCAGCCAACAGCCGCGGACTTCTTGAGCTTAGAAATATTCATAGGCACGCCCACAGGATGTTATATAGCATTTACAAGCTATATTCAATGATGGAAGGATATCTCCCTAATAGAATACTGACAAAATAAATAAGCAGGATGTCAACGCACCACTCACTCACCGGAACGCACCACTCATTTGCACGCACCCCCCACTCACGCAGTGTCACTCACCACTCACTCATTTTCACGCACCACTTAACTACTTTCACGCACCATCACGCACGCACGCACGCCACACTGCCTTTTACCTGTGCCCGGTCTTCTCGGGGGTGAGCCAAGGTGCTCGTGCTGCAGAAAGGTAAGTACGCCGCATGAGGAACAAATGCGGGACTTACCGTGTCCGTATCCGAAGGTAAGGCGCGGTTACGCACCCCCATCCGGCCACGACGACGACATGCTGCGCCTGCGGCACCTTCCGTAAGGTAACGACATGCCACTATGCAATAATGAGCGAGCACACTCACCTCTGAGCTGGTAGGTAGCGTGTCCACGGAGCGCGGAACCAACGCGCGCAGTGGGGCGCGCCGTAGATATTTGTAAGATAAGATGGTGCGGGAAACTCTGCACTGGGGCCTCGTGGCGTAGCTCAAGCGTCGGGTCCGTATGTTTGTACGCGCAGCGTGACCGCGCGGGTGTCGAGAGGGCGGGCCGCGTTCATGAGCCCAGAAGATGCCGACACGGTCTGAGCGAGGGCATGGCGCCTGGGAGCTTGGAATGCGGCGGTGTGTCGCTCTCGCGTGCCAGAGATGAGACGCGACACGAAAGGTACGATCCGTCTGCGGTACATTCCGTAAGATAATGCCGTGTGCGAGAGTGTCGCGGTGCGCTCACCTTGGAGCTTGTAGGGTGTCGTCCCTATACTGGCCGTGGACGGCGGCGGATGCTGAAGAACGCACGGGGGAGGACGCGTTGCCGCGGCTTCGTGGCGTGGCTGAGGCGTCGATGAGGGAACCGCACAAAACGCGCACAGATCGCGATCGCGCCGTATCGAAAGAGGGCGCCGTGTGTGTGCGTAATGATCGCGCCTGTGACCACCGAATGCGCGACTCTGTCGCGTTGGCGTGTTAGAGGCGAGATGAGAGACGAATGAACACGCACCTTGGCTGTGAGCGCGGTGGACGGCGGTGCGGCGGGGGAATGATCGCGGGAGGTGGAAGGAGCGGCGCGGGAGAGGGGCGGCGGCGGAGGGGGGGTTGGAAGCGGAGGACGGAACGGAGGGAGCGGAGGACGGAACGGAGGGGAGGACGGAACGGAGCCGCGTCGGAGGCGGTTGGGGCCCGGCGGCGGACGTCTCTCGTATCACCCGCATACCCGCCCTGGGAGTGGGCGGCTGAGAGTGCGGGAAGGGCGCTCGTGCTCGTGCTGAGGGAGTTGGCAGTGGAGAGCACGATCCCTTGTGCAGCGGACAGGGGATGGGAGAAACCAAGGGACGGGCGCTCGTCCTCAGCGAGCGATCGCGGGACGAGCGCTCGTGGTTGTGCGGTAGTGGAAGAGAGGGTATATGTGACGAGCGGAACGTGAGTGGACGCGGGAGGCGTGCGGGGAGGTGTGCGCGTGTCGCGAGCACGGGAGGGAGCACTCGCGCTCGTGTGTCATGGGAGTGGGCGGCGGGCAGGCACGCTCGTGCTCGTGCTGAGGGAGTGGACAATGGGGAGCACGAGCGCTCGTGCAGCAGACATGAGGCGGTAGGAAGCAAGGCAGGGGCGCTCGTCCTTGGTGTGCGATCGCGGGACGAGCGCTCGTGGTCGTGCAGCAGCGGGAGGGGGGCGAGTGCAGGAGGGAGCACTTGCGCTCGTGTTTCATGGGAGTTGGCGGCGGGCAGGGGCGCTGGTGCTCGTGCTCGTGCTCGTTCTCGTGCTGAGGGAGTGGTTCATAGGGAGCACGAGCGCTCGTGAAGCGGACATGAGACGGGAGAAACCAGGGGACAGGCACTCGTCCTTGGCGTGCGATCGCGGGACGTGCGCTCGTGGTCATGCAGTGATGGGAGGGAGGGGATATGTGACGAGCGGATGTGGGACGAGCATGAGCGCTCGTGCTCGTGCAGCTAGCAGGGAGGTAACGAGGACGAGCGCCGGTGCGGCCAGGAATAGAAGGGATAGCGAGCATGCACGAGCGCTCGTGCTCTGGGATAGCGTGTGGGTCACGAGCGGATGGTGAGACCACCATTGCTCGTGTAGGGGAATAGAATAGTGAATGACGAGCGCTCGTGCTCGTGCACAGAGCACACGACGAGCAGAACACGAGTGGGAGGGCGCGTGGGCACGGTGACGTCAGCGTGGGAGCAATGACGTATGTCGCGAGGACGAGCGCTCGTCATCTATTTACTGGGACCACGAGCGCTCGTGCAGGGAGGGAGGAAGGGGCGCGGGCGAGCGCTCGTGCTGGGATGAAGAGAACTACGAGCGGGGGCGAGCGTACGTGGACGGGGTACGCACAAGGGAAGTGGGTGCATTGTGGGGGGACGAGTGCTCGTGGAAATCATTAGCGAGCACCGCGAGCGCACGCGGGAGAGAGACCCACGATCGTGGACAAGCGCTCGCGCTCGCGGACAGGACAGGACACGAGCGGCACGAGCGGGCACGAGCGGGGTGGGTGAGAGCACGAGCGGGGGAGGCGCGAGCGCGGTGACGTAGTTAAAATCGGCATAATTTATTTTTAGAACCACGAGCGCTTGCGGTTCCCGCTCGCGAAACAAGTGTAGGGAGGCGGAAGGAGTGTGGACGAGCGCTCGTGCTAGGATATGGCAGGGCACGAGCGGGGCGAGCATGCGGGAGCTGGCTACACACAAGGGGGGTAAGTAAATTTCTGGGGACGGGTGCTCGCGATATTCATTAGCGGGCAGCACTAGCGCGCGTGGAGGGAGGGTCGACGATTGTGGACGAGCGCGGGCGCTCGTGGATATCACAGACCACGAGCGGGGCGAGTGAGACCACGAGCGAGGGAGGCGTGGACACGATGACATCTTTACAATCGTCATAATTTATTTTTAGAACCACGAGCGCTCGTGGTTATCATCTGGTAAAAGAAGTAAAATGGAAGATACGTGAGCTGGCTTGGAGAACACGCGCGCTCCCACACCGAAGAGTCGACATCCGTACTTCCCGTGATGACCTACTAAGCCATTCAGGTATGCCATACCTGGGCCGTCTGCAGTGTTGAGCGCAAGAAAAAGATTGGAGATTAAAAGGCGATCTTCTGAAGAATCCCAGATACGAAGGCCTTCACGCTGTAGAGCATGAAGGTGATGTAAGCCTGGAAATAGGAATGAGTCGAGGTTCTTTGGTTTGTTCGGACCTGGGATAAAGCCGCCAGGTAAAACATGTTTCTTTTTGTAGCGTTCGTCAGGCGCGAAATCCATAATAATCCAAATATAAATCCAACAGTCGGAGGCTTTGTGAGCATATAACTGGGCGCCGTCAATGGAGAGACAAATGGGACGATGAGGAGATGATCTTACCAGCTCCGCCCGCATGCCGTTGCGTCTGGGCCATCTTCACATTCTCACGTATCTACTAGTACGTGATGTGACTAATAGAACAATGGATAATTCGGCTCAGAACATTCAGCGTGCAGGCTAGTGCGCAACGCGTGTTCTGAATGTGGTGCACAGCATGTCAGTCACATTGAAGCGACGCTTTGTCCTATGCAGCGTCTATTTACGGGAGTAATTCATTAAACAAGTTACCTTTTATATATATCGTGAGTTTAAATTAGCAAAGTGAAACAAAATTCAAGGTAGCGCGCATGCAACATCTTGTTAATCCTATTCGAGGTAATTATTTCTATTATCGGCCACGCTTCGCGGCTGGCGCAACTTCACCAATTTGAATGATATATTCAAGGAATATTTAAGATGTACCACAAGGTCTTAAAGAGTGTTTAGCGCTGAACACATTATTTTGTTCTAGAGCGTGGCCCCTACATTCGGTGTATTCACTCACGCTAGCTTGTACGTCCTTACGTGTGAGACGAATTCTCGGTTGAAATTCATTTATATTACACAAAAAGTGTATCTGCACGTAGAAATATTAACGTAATGTTAGGAAAGGGGGGATCGGGAAGTCAGGAAAATATGGAGGAAAAATACGCACAACCCTGCATGGAGGATGCCGAAACGGGTGGACCCTTGCAATGGGTTCGCCCATATACTCTCCGGCATCCTCCCCGTGTCATAAACAATTCCCCCCCATTCCACATCGCCCGATTCTTCCTCGCTGTTTTCTCGGGTTGCGCTGTCTCTTCGGTGCGTCGTTTGTCTGCGATTCTGTATGGAACACTGCTTGACATGCCCTCTTTTCCAGTGCCAGCGCATCGCTGGCAGCCCATATTTTTCAACTACAACTTCCCCATTACAGCGCTTTCGAGGAATAATGGGAATGTGTGAAATTCTTTTTGGTCCAGAACGTACGTCGTTTCCATTTTGGGAATTCTGACTTTCTGCCTCATTTTTAGTCTTTGTGGATATACATCGTGAAATTATGATCTATATATTATAATATACCATTTCATACGCATATATCCATTTTATGACAGGATTAAAGGCCAAAGTTGGTGTGCAGTACATGATTGGGGCAATTCCCAAAATGGAAATGACGTACGTTCTGGGCCAAAAAATAAATTCACACATTCCCATTATTCCTCGAAAGCGCTGTAACCAGGTAAGTTCTATTGCATGTTATTATGATAACCTATTAGTGGCTAACTGTGGTGTAGCCTGTACAGCTGTTGAATACATGCACAGGCGATGTGCACGCGCCAGCGCACACCCTTCCAGCACGTCCTCAGCTTGAACGACACCCACCCACACATCCCCAGCTACCCTACACCCATATTACACACCCCAAGACCCATTTCCATCTGCATTTTGGTCAAGAATTCTGTGAGAGTGACCCAGCGGCGAGTGGTACACGGTGTCTCCCACGGGCAACGGCGGGCGCATCTGCCGAGTCCCGAGCAGCGCGCAGCACTGCGAGGCTCGTTCGACACCTCAGCACTTGAACAAAAAGTTGCACATGGGGTCGGGGACACCATGGGCCGCGAACTTGGAAACTCACCGCCACATCACATCTCTAAGAACACCCCACAGCTGCACCGCATCAGGCGGCCCACAACTTCCACCACACCCACACATACGGCACGTCCATCCCAATATTCACGCCCAAAACAGGGGGAGATTTGAAGGAGGAGTGTGTGTGCTGGTGTTGGGATGGTGGCGGCGAGGATGGGGCATGCTGGTAATGAGCGCGACGCAAATTCGATATTCGAGCGTCCGGCAATCGCTCTCAGGACGCACGCACGACGCGACAACTTCCACTTCATTCCAAATCCACCACCCACCCCTCTACGCTCCGTGGCGAGTCACGCGCAGAATCCAGTGTACCGGGCGATGCGCACGCGACGCGTGCCACGTCAATTCGATTTCTGGACTTCCGTAGCCTCGTAACCAGGCCCTACTAAAAGAGGATGTCGACCTCCGGAGGAATCCTCGATAGAGGGCCTGGTTCATTTGGTCTGAAAATAGTACAGAATCGTAATTGATGGGATTTTGACAGCGCCGGACAGCGGCATGTCAGAGTCGTTTCCATATAGGGAGACGACGCGACGCGCCGAAATGCCGCAGCGCGCGTTGCCCTCAGCGTTCTCCCTCCCTCTCTCCTACTTCATGTATTATGGACTCCTTGCCTATTTATTCAGTATAAACTCTTCAATATAGACTTTATTTCATCAGGAAATGTCCTGGGCTGAAGCGAGGCGGCTCATTTATATAGTTCGTAGGTACGGTAGCTACTTCCCCACGCGTTTGGACGGGTATACTCGATATACAGCTATTTTCTGGCTCGACGCGCGTCCGGGCCCCTCTGAAAAAGCTACATGGGCCAGATATACTGGCCCTTTGTGCCTCAATAACCGACCTTAAGGACAGTCTTCCTCAAGAATACATTGCACAGCTCAATGAACTCGAGCGCATTATCTGCTTGCGCGCTTCGCTTATATGTTGGACGGTATAAATCTTATCCCACTCAACTCAATTTTATGCATATATTGATTTTTTTTCAGATAAATATATTTATCGGTTGAAATCCATTCCGTGTTCAAACGCCGTAGGATACATTGGAAAAAATCCGGCTTGCTGTTGGTAGTTCGATTTTGTCTCTAAAAAATCAATCGAGGGTGTTTCCGGTGTCATTAGCCCATAGATGTTTCCTTCACGCAAACGGGACGAGCTTTATGCCATTTGATTACCGTCTACAAGCGGAACAAGGGGAGAGAGCGCCTTCTTCTTGCGCCGAGATTGGGCACCGGCAGCTCTACTCCCAGGCACAAAGAATGCTGGCTGAGTGCTGTAACCATTTGGACTCTGGTTTTCTTGAGCAAGTTAAGGCTTAACGGAGAACGATGAGGAAGTGGGCATGTTAGAATGAGTAGGTACGACAAGACGTTGTGCACGCGTTGAGAGCGCGTTCAGCGCGCGCTGCGGCATTTCGGCGCGTCGCGTCGTTTCCCTATATGGAAACGACTCTGACATGCCGCTGTCCGGCGCTGTCAAAATCCCATCAATTACGATTCTGTCCTATTTTCAGACGAGTTATACCGGCCCCTCTATCGAGGATTCCTCCGGAGGTCGACTTCCTCTTTTAGAGGGGACGGTCACCGGCCTAGGACTTCCGCTGATCGCGCTGAAGACGCGCACACCATACGCCGACTTCCATGCCATCCCACACCCTAATCCCGCCTCCAGAGTCCCGCTGCGAGTCGTGAACACTGTCCAGTACATGTGGAGATGCGTGCGCGACGTGTGACACGTCGGCTCAATTTCTGAACGTCCGCCAATCGCCCTAGGGATGTACCTATCACCCTCTGTGTTTCGCGCTACGTGATAAGATATTCCGATGTCCCGCGATCGCTCTGGGGATGCACCCCTCGTCTCCGTTTTACACCCCACCCTCTGCGCACTGTGCGCATCTCCCAGCACATCCCATGAAGCGCGTGCACCCCAATTCAATATCTGAGTTTCTGCCAAACGCTCTGAGGACGCACCCCCTGTCCTCACACCTTCTGCGGTTCGCGTACACCCTCCAGAATATTCAGTGAGGGTGCGCGTGCGCCGATCAGTTATACGAACGTCCGCCGATCACTCTGAAGACGCACCTTCCCCTTCGATCACCATGCCACCTCTCCACCTTCCGTGCACGGCGCACACCCTCCATCGATGCGAAACGCAGCGCGCGACGCCAATTCGATTTTTGGTTGTCCGCCAATTGTCTTGAAGGAGCCGGTGTGTGCTGTTTTGGAAGGTGTCGAGGTAGAGAGCATGCGCGCGGTGACGTGGACGCACGTCCAAATGCCGATCAGATTTTTAGACGCCCGCCAAACGGTGCTCGCTGCGGGGTGTTTCTAGATGAAACCCGGAGAATATATGGACCAATATTCAATATTTGGGTTCCCGTCGAGTGTTTTGGAGCAGGGGAAGAGGATGAGCGAGGAGAGGGACGATAACAGCTGTCAATGTCATCGCTCCCACGGTCGGGAAGAGATGCCTCCTGCGTCTCCGTCGACCACCTCCCTTCGCTCCGCCTCCACCCCTCGACCACTTCCCTCTGTAAATTGAGTTTCAGAGCGCATTCGAGGGCCACATGGCTGTGGCTGTGCACCCAGCGTGCTTGGATTCGAAACGGAAACAAAAACGGACGACGCGCTCCCATGCACACGCACTCAATTCTCATGCACAAACACGACGCACACGCCAATTATCACATTCAAATACGCTGCCGAAGAGACGCTCACGCATGCACCCGTGGCGGGTAACGCCCTGACGTTCTTCTTTCGCGGCCTTCGGGCGGGGAGAAGTTCTGTCAGTACATTTAAAAAAGGGGAATAGCCGAGTCGTACGTAGCATACTTTTTTCAATGAAATTCCCTTTTAAAGTAAAATATAAACTGTATATGGTCTTTCAACCCTGTAGCACCATTATCTAATCTAAATGAGTGCCCCACGGCCCGGGACAGAAAAGGTTGAGATCGGCACACGACCCGCGACAGCGCACACAAACGCAGCCTTCTAGCAAGACGCCGACCGGCACAGAGAGTAACGACGCGCAGCCGGGCCTGCGCAGAAGGGACCCCGCGGAAGATAAGAAAAACAAAGAACAAAAGGACAAAGCGCAAAGGCAAAGCCGAGCGTAGAGCGTGCAGATCTCTGCCACCCCATATTTTTCATTTACTTAAATTTTCAATAAACTACTTATATGCAATTATCACGCTTCGTCCGACGCGTCCCTCCTCGATCAATCACTATATGGTAGACGCACCTGTCTCCCACGCATCTCTCCCTCCGCCCACATCCATCCCCTCCGTTCCGCTGCTCTCCCCCTTCCGTGCCGCGCCTCCGTCCCACCACTCCGCGACACCCTCCCTCCGCTCCGCGCCCTCCTTCCGACTCGTTCTCTCCCCTCTGCGCCGTCCCTCGTCCACGATGTCGCCACTGCAACATCGATGCGCACACGCCGCTGCCAGCACTCCGTCCCCATCCAGCACTACCCAAGGCCCGTCGACATCTTCTGCACCCATGTATGCGGGCGGCGAGCTTCACGCCCGACATTCAACGTCGCTGCGGTGGTGACTGGGAGTGTCTGACAACGCGGGATGTCGTACACGTCGCCCCTCGGATCCCGCGGTCCCATGTAAGGTGTCGTGCCCCTTCGAATCCCGCCCGTCGATCCACGGCGCGTGTAGTCCGGCGCTGCCGTGCATCGACACCGGCGCATATCCCGCACGGCGTGCATGGGGGTAGGAGTAAGAGGTGTACTGTCATCAGCAAGAGCTGCGACGGCATCACCGCGTAATACCTTTTATTTTCCTCACCATCACGCACGTCGGCGGCCGGTGCGGCTCCCATGATCTTGGCGCCGCGTAACGTGGTCCACGGCCGGCTCGCACGCTGTATCTAAGTCATAAGTTCTGTCTAAATCACTTGCTTTTTTACTTTCATTATGTCCTCAGAAAATCAGCGCGCGGCGCGGATCACGCCCGAAAACACGGGCACCAGGCGTGCTGAACGACGCGCAGCAGGCGAGCGCATGTCAGGAGACGCATACATGATACATGTGCCCTTGTGGCTGCTCCTGCCGCAGTGACACCGCGTCTGCATACGCGGGGGCACCGCATTTGCCAACAAACGCGCACCAGGCGCGTGTACAGGACTCACGGCACATAGGGACGGCAACAGCGCCGTTCCTCACGTTTTTTAGCCGTATTCACACCCCCGGGTGCATTCAACGATGCACAGTGGTCCTGGAACCACCACTCCGCACCGGCGCAGTCTCTATCACGCCCAAAACAGGCGACGGACGGGGTGCGCGTCGAGAGACGGCGCATAGGCCGTGATTCCATAACACCCGCGACACGCATTCGCACAGCAGATAATCTGCTGTGCTCTCAGCGCACGCTGCGTCTGCACAATGGGAAGCGGCCGTGCGTTCTGTCTCGGGGGACAGCGCGGGCTGCCGACGCTGTTGTTTAAACGGTAAGTGAGGCTCGAAATCTTCAAAAAAGAAACACTTACTTTTATGTTCTAGGGTGCGCAATGGAGCACGACACGCCCAGATGCACAAGCTACGCTCTGCGCGTGTGTGTCGTCGCCTACGTGGTCGATATACCGACGAAGCGCACGCGCGTGCGTCTGGGCTCGTGTGCAGCGAGCTGATCAGGCGAGCGCCGCCATCTCGTCTGTGCGCGTACATGATGAGTGCGAGGCGTCATTCTCATTAAATATCGGCTTACCTGGCTCAACAGCTGTCTGCACCGAAGTCCGAGGCACTCCCTGCCACGGAGGGACGAACTCCAGCGCGCTGGACGGCGCACACGCCTCATTCAGCCTCGAGACACGGCGCCCGTCGCCTGCGCACGCCTGGAACACGCCGTACGCCGTGAAAGATGAAGGCGCGCTCGCCATCCCGCCTGCGGTTCCGCCATATCCAGTAGAACCTAGGTGCGTATCTAGCATTCAAGATCAACACCCCGGCGCTTTGCACCTTCGATCGAAGCGCCGGGGCATCTGTTTTCGCTGTGAAAAGAGGTCAGAACGACTGCGCAGGAACGCGGCGTGGCCATGGGAGGGGATAACGGCCTACCAGCGCACCAAGGACGGTCCGCAGCGTTATCCGCAGCGCACTGCAAAAAAAAAATCAGTCGGCCAGGGCCACAGAAGACGTATAACTACGGTGTGTACCTTTTTGTCCATCCATCGTCGTTGTCGAGCATTCGTGTGCATTGCCACCGCGCCGCGTTTCGCCCATAGTTGCGTGGGTGCTCGGAGTGTACGTTGAGCGTGAGAGCGGTCGTCCTGAGAGCCCCCGCAGAGCTGGCAGGACACGTATAACAGCCACACAGACGCGAGGCAGGTAAAGCGCATCTATGCGCTGATCGGGATGTGCTAGCAGAGACGGTCAGCGATGAGCTGGCTGATGTGACTGCGTACGTAGCTCGTAGGTTGTGATGGGCTACGTAGTACGTGCTCACCTAATCTCGTAGCCGTTTCGCAGACGGCCCGCTGTGGACGCGCCCCAGGCTCCGGCGAGTGATCACGATGCCAGCGCGTCCCCCGACGCGATGGGTTCATGCTGGGGCCCCAGTATCAGTCTGCACAAGAATGTGATTGTATGGACTACCTTTGTTAATGTGTCGTCGCGTTGTCGAGGTCGCCAGACGGCGCATAGGCACGCTAAGTGCACGGTGAAAGCTCTGTTTCGCGTGCATTTTAATCTCACCCAGCCGTATTGACCCCCCGCGTGCATTCAACGACACACGAAGGACCCACCACCACCACTCAGCGCTGGCGCAGTCGCTATCACACCCAGGGCAGACGCCAGACACGGGGCGTGCGTGGAGACACGGCGCGTAATGATCCCATAACAGCCGCAATACGCATCAGCACAGCGCATAATCCGCTGTGCCATTAGCGCGTGCTGTGTCTGCACGACAGGCAGCATTCGTGCGCTCTGTCTCGGGGAACAGCGCGCGCTGCCGGGTCTATTATCCAAAAAGTGAGCAGCGCTCGTAATCTTCGAAAAAAAACTCACTTTTTTGTTTAAGGGCGCGCGCTCGAGCACGACACGCCCAGACGCGCCGCACCGTGCGTCTTGTGCTCGTGTGTCGTCGCCTAGATGGTCTATGCGCCAACGAAGCGCACGCGCGTCTGGGATCGTGTGCAGCAAGCTGGATCGTGTGACCGCCGCCATCTCGTCTGTGCGCTTACATGGTGAGTGCGAGGCGTCATTCTCATAAAATATCGGCTTACCAAGACGTCTGCGCACCGTGTTATGACCGCCGTCGCCGCTCGTCTCGTCGCCACACCGTACCGCGCTAACCTCGACGTGCCGGTGCGTTGTTTGAGCGCTTAGCATTAAATATAAGGTACGTGCTTCTAAATTATGCGCTGGAAGTGTAATATACACGTGAAATGAGGATCAGGGACGAGCAAATGCTCGGTGGCACGCCTTGTATGCCGCTTGCATTGGGACACGCGGACGCGGTGCTCCTCAAATCAAGCAAGTTTATTCTAATATCCATGAGACAGTGTATTATGGATGTATTCCGCCGTTTAATACATGCAGTAAATCTATATAACATCTGTATTTTAGTCATAAAAACACGAAATGCACGCGTGAAATAAAAATGATATTCTAGTCAATAGGACTACTAAGCCAAATATTTCACTCATGGTAACACGTCATGGGCGTTATCACGGCACGAAGATCCTGGGAATCAAAAGAAATCATATTGAATTAAGCTACATAAAACAGAGACGCCGGAGCGGCTGCACTGTGCGGCTAAACCCTGAATGAGAAAATAAGCGCGACATGTTTTATGACGTCAGATTTACGCACCAGATTCGCTTGCCTGCGAGCATATTCGCGTAGCGCGAGGCCCGGAAGCGAGGGAACGCGTGCAGAGATCAATTGATCACTGTGCGCCTATATTTTAGGGATTCCAGGGGCTGTAACTTCGTTAGGTGAGCAGCATGCCAAGGCAAGATGTGGTGGAGACGCCACCTGCACGATACGGCAATCAGAAAGAGCGACGTGGGGCTGAGCAAGCGCAGTGACTATGACCTGTAACAAAAGTTCATTAGTGAACTGACAACAGCACAAAGAAAGTAACGTACCTGATGGGCCACGACCCCGGGAGGCAAGCAGCGCGAAAACCTGTATTGGAAGAAAAAGACACCGAGGCGTCTAAGCATAAAACATAAACGTGTTAAAACATACCCGCATGATATGGGTGGCATTCGTCAATCCCCTCGTCTGCTTATGCGGCAGCACTATATTTGGCTTCCAAATCTGGTGGGAAACACACAGCGTTTCGCGATGTCTGTATGTAGTGCTTTGATTGCTATTTTTTTTACTCGTTTGTACGTATGGAATGAGAAACGTGGGGCTCGTCGATCCCCAAGTACAGTATGTCGCCTGTGACACGTATTTCTTTTTTTGCTCATCCTTTCGTCCTCTATGAGATGCATGGAGTTCGTCGATCCCCCCGTGTGATTATGCAGCCACTTAATCTTTTTACGCTTAGTTTCTGGCGATTATTTTGGTTTGCTTTATTTAGAATCTGGCATCACCCGCGTGGGTCAAAACAAACAAAATGATTACAGCCATTTTAGTGAGGCGCGTGGGGATCGACGAACACCACGTGTCACGGACTGAAAATAAAAAATATATTGCTGCCACAGCGACACCAGTGGGGATAAGTGGGGATCGACGAACAGCGCGCGCGTTTTGGGTTCCAAAAAACTTATCGCCGTCACAGAGAGACGCGCGTGTGGATCGACAAACCCCGCGCGCGTGTCGGGCTGAAAATATAAATACATTGCCGCCCCAGAGGTACGCGTGGAGATCGACGAAAAGCGGGCGCGTTGCTGTCTCCAAAAAAATAATCGCCGTTACGGGAGACGCGCGTGGGGATCGACGAACCCCGTGGGGATCGATGAACACCACGCGCGTCTGGGGCTTCAAACAAAAAATACATGGCCGGCACAGGGACGCGCGTGGGGATCGACGACTAACCCTGACCAGCGCGCGCGCTGCTGTCCCCAAAACAATTATCACTGTTACAGAGACGCGGGTGGATATCGAGGAACCCCGCGCACGTCTGAGGCTGAAAATAAAAATTATATCACTGCCACAAGGACACGCGTGGGGATCGACAAACGCCATGCACGTCTCGGGCTGAAAATAGAAAATATTTCGCTACCACAGAGACACGCGTGGGGCGAACACCACGCACTTCTCGAGCTGAAAGTAAAAATTATATCGCTACCACAGAGACGCGCGTGGGGATCGACGAACGCCGCGCACGGCTGGGGCGGAAAAAATATATATATTGCCGCCACACAGACACGCGTTGGGATCGACAAACCCCACGCACGTCTCGGGCAGAAAATAACTTTTTTATCGCTGCCACATAGCTGCCCGTGGGGAGCGACGAACAGCACGTACGTCTCGGGCAGACGTATATATATATATTGCCGCCACAGAGACGTGAGTGGGACCGACGAACACCCCGCACGTCTCGGGCTGAACATAATAATTATATTGCTGCCACAGAGACGCGCGTGGGGATCGACGAACGCCGCGCACGCCTGAGGCTGTAACTAAAAAATATACTGCTGCTGCTACCGAAACATGCGTGGGGGTGGGCAGGGGTGACGCGAATGACCTTTGATTTTGAGGCGGGTGCAGCAGCGGCTGATGTAGCAGGTAAATGTCCAGGCAAGCTTAAGAATCTAACGGGCAGTACGCCTTCGAGATTGGTACTGTCTGCTCGCGTTTCCGCGGATGTCCGAACAGAGCGGCGGGTGAAAATCTCACGCACAGCAAGTCTATAATTAGCACCGTTCGCATATCATTTCCCGGACATCCGATTACAGTCATTCACCGGTCTTTGAGACAAGAAACACATTTACGTCTCGGAAAATCAATCCACTTTCACAATTAATATTATGAGTAGACAAAAATGATCCTATACATCTGAAGTAATAGCATCCAACATTAAAAGGCTGGTATTGTTGAGGTAAAT
>JAEKIV010001006.1:0-13604 GCA_016801325.1 Hypholoma fasciculare | reverse complement strand
CTTACTACAGTTGTAGTAGATATTGCAATGCCATTTTACTACTATGGTAGGTAGTATTGCAATAGTCTGGGTGTATTAGGTGCAAAGTTTGCCGTCCACTTCATCCTATATCGGTCTCGGGGGAAGATCGTGGCAGGCCTCCACAAAGGAGCGCTTTATCACTCAAGGACGCAGCTGAGAGGGGTGTATGAGCAACATAACTTGCGGTAGTGTTGTCCCGTTCTATTGTGTTAATTTCAGCCCCGGAGCTCGTGTGGTAGTCGCGACAGGAGGCGAAATGTGTGGAGGCAGCCAGAAGGAGCATAACGTCACAGACGTCACAGTATGTCACAGGCATCGCGACAAAGCATAAAATTCTTCGTATTGGCAGAAGCTGGTGGCGTTCGCTGGGACCTTGGAGAATACATACGGAAGGCGGAGGTAAACACCTGGATCATTTTATGTGAGGTAGGAAGGCGGAAAAGGGAGATATGAACCGTTCGGAACGAGAAAGTGCGAGGGAAGAGGCCTGCGCATAAAAAGAGAAAAAGATCATTGTTGTCTGTGCGAGTGCCGGATAATAACGATATCGAGCTGAGTTGAATGTCATGGATGTCCTCTTTGTAGTGTCGGAGGGATGACCCGGAAGCATGGTATAGAAAAATCAAGTCCTCCTTTTTACATTAGGCTGGCGTGGCACTGAAAAAACATCCCAGCAGGTGGAGGACCAACGAGATCAGAAGGAAAGCAACGTGGGCCGGATCGTTGACCGTAGTTTAGCTGTACGATCTGGCGACGATCCAGCTCCCGCTCAGACTCTTCTGTGGGCATATCCACCACTTCGTAAGCCCGCCGCGAACGTGAAGCGCGAGGCAGCCTGTCAGCAAGGGCTGGGGTCAGTCGAACATCATATTATTACGCATTAAGAGGCACTCACAGGGCTCCGTGCATCCCCTGCTGTGCGGGATGAACTGGGATGAAAGGGCCCCAAAATTCATAGAATGTCCCGAATCTGCAGTGCCGCGCCGAGGCACGACTCTGAGGTTAGTTGTCGACGCCACGCCAAGTGCATGAGCGGTGGAGCTCGAGGGAGCTGCGCCCACGATGATCGCCTCGGACCTCAACCAGCAGGTGACGTGCAAGCTTTCATCGACCTTGGATGACCTGATCCGCGGCACCAGGTCTTTGAGAAATTCTAGCAGCACCAGTAGTGCCAAGAGAGAATGGGTGCTGCTCTCCCAATTGGGTCTCCACGACGGTTTCTGTGATCTGCGAAGAAGGTCTATTGGCATACGCACGGCCAATTCAGCGTGATTCATCGCCGTTTGAGTCTCGAAGTTCTTGTACCAAGGCGTACCGGTACCACTTGTGCCGTCGCATATGAGAGGCTAGCACGCAAGAGAGCATGGACACCCTGGATTGACTGTATAGCGTAAGTATGTGGATAGGGTGGTGGGTCGAATCTCACAAGAGAGGCACGGCGCGCGTGGAGGGGGCTGTGGTCCCAGGAGTGGGTGCTGTCGCGCGAGAGACGATATGTGAGCGTTTCGTGGATCTTGGATGACCGACTTATCGGCGCTCAGGAAAACGATTGTAAGTGTCCTTCTGAATTCTTGTGTCGTCGGTAGCGCGAAGAGAGAATACGCGCTCGCAATCTATTTGGGCAGTTTCGACGGATTCTGCGGCTCGCTGAAAAGGTGGGGATGTCGGTTGCAATGTCGAGTTTACGCAGTGTCTATTGCAGGGAATTTGTTCATGAAGAGGGCGGCTGCGTGCGCTTATGATGGTGTCTTGATATGCGCACAGGCTAGCGAAGGGAATTTCCATCACCATCGCGGACATGGCATCACAGTGGACATGGATGTGCTTAATGGTCGTCGGGAACGAAGTGGGCCGCAAACGTGACACGAGGCGATACGCTAACGACACCCGAGTACGTATTTCACGGCTGCTAGTCGAAGGAGCACGGACATCTGGCAGGTGATTGGTTGGGCAGCATGGTACGGGGGATTACGAAAGACGTGCCAGTGGGCGTGGGCACGAGCACTACAAGGGGCCGGAATCTAGGGCTATCGGTAACCAGCAGTAAGGGTAGAACGGATACTCACAGAGGAATTACGACGGGGCGGGTGACCAGGTTGAATGCGCAGCCTCAGGCAGATGGTTCGAGAGCAGGAAAATGTCTCATGGCGGAATATCAGACAGATCCTGTGCTTGCTAGCCATCGGGTACTTTAAATCTCTTTGACTTTCAAACTCAATTTACGGTCAAATATCAGCCAAGTAACGCCTGCTAATTGTCAATCACATCTGCTACTGCATCATTGGACAATCCCGTACAAAAATTTACTCCTCCCAATCTTTCCTACTGGTATCAAACTGGTATTCATGATATCTACTGGCTAGCTGTTGTTATACAAGAAGAAATGCCCCAAAAGTCTAAGGATCCGGAGGAATCTCAAAAGGACACAGTTCACTCCTTGCCCTACAGTAACGTTTGGTGATGTTCACGGTTTGTGCAATTTCATTTTAGTAATCTTTCTATCCTTTCTATTGTCTCCTTCACTTCCAATAGCTCTCTCCCTTGCACTTCAATTTGTTCCTTAATGATCTTGAGAAAGTTATTACTTGAATCGCGCTCGGCCTGGAGGCGTTGTGCTAGAGGAAGCATAGGGGGTTTATCTGGTACCATACCAATCACTTCCCACCATTGCTCTGATGTTCTGCCATACCTGAGGAGCATCTCGCTGGGCATACCGGGGAGACGATTGAACTCCACAGCGTACTCATTGTTGGCTATGCTGCTTGAGTGGCACATCTGAGCATCCAGAATGTTGGTGCGTTCCATGCCATTCTCAGAGCCAATGTACACCCTCCCTATTTCGACACATATTTGCCGATATCTTTGTGGGCCCATATTGGAAACTTGGCAGTATTGGCTGAAAAAGCTCTTAATTGAGCTGCGCATGTCCTCAAATCCTAGTACCTTGTAATCCTGTACCCAAAGGTACTCTTGATAGAGAGGGAGAGAAGTATTTCTGTTCTGGAGGGAAGCCATTACCATCTCAAATGGTCTGACAATGAGCAGGTACTTCTCAAGGAGCTTTGTCAAAATAGGGGGGAGTTTGAGTGGTGAGAATATATCCTTCCCCTTGTCAGACTTGCTCCTTCGTATTACAAGCCAGAGATCTTTCATGTCACGGAAAAGAGTTCGAGGACGGGTTGAATTTGCATATTTGTGTTCAATAAACTGGGAGATTCTTTGGGATGGGCCTGGAAGAAAATAGCAAAGGAGGGCAAGCTTTTGGTTGATAGACTTGCAGCTTTTCATATAGCGCATTATAGCTGCAGGATTGGTGATAGCTTTTTTTCCACTTTTGTTGAGAGACAATACTTGATTGGAGGGGTTTTCAAATATTTTTTGAACAAGAGAAGTTGCAGTAATGCTGGTTTGAAGCTGTTGAACATGCGAAACCCAGCTGTACCCTCTTTTGTCATTTCTCCAGTCATCTGGCACTGCACTAGGAATGACTAGTTCAGAATCTAGCCCACAGCAGAGTATATCAATTTCTTTGATGGCTTCCAATAGCAAGGCTTTTAGACCACTTCTGAAGTTCTCTATGTCAAGGGTAGAGTCATGGAAGGTGATGAATCTCCCATCTGCGCTTATACGGGTGGTTGGGGGACTTTCTGAGTTTATTGCAAGAGTAGAGACAAATCTCTGGTACTCTTCACATATAATATATGGTGAAGAGAGGTCAGGATTGATGTTTTTGGATGTTTCATGCTTAACAGACCTGGTAAAACAAAAAGTGTCAATTATTGAAATATAGAACCTAGGGCAGAAAAGTGAAGGTGTAAAAGGCAACTTACCGGTAAGTGCTACCACCCACCCTGTCCAAGTTCTCCTTCCTGAGTCCCTCAAAGAGGATTACTCCCCTTATGTGATATTTGACTTTTGCAAAAGTCTGAGTAACAAGTCGTGGCGGCTTGAAGAGTCCATCTTCTTGAAGATTGTAAATTGCAAATAAGCATTCGACAGGTATATCCCACTTGGAACTGATGTGACAGCCCTTATTAGGGGATTTCCGGGGGTAAAGAATATGTTTGATGAATTGGTGGAAAGCAATAATAAGTGGGTTGGAGTCTGGGTCTTCATCACACCCATTGTCACCAGTGTCCTTGTCCTTGTCTTCGTTGTCTTCATCGTCTTTGTCATCGTATTCGTCGTATTCGTCGTCTTCGTCGTCTTCTTCTTCTTCGTCGTCGTCGTCCGAGTCGTCGTCGTCTTCGTCTTTGTCGTCTTTGTCGTCGTCTTCTTCGTTGATGTCTTCGTCATCGTCTTCTTCATCGTCTTTTTCGTCTTCTTCTTCTTCTTCTTCGTCGCCTTCGTCGTCGTCCTTGTCCTTGTCTTCACCACTATCCTCACTATCCTCATCTTTGTTCTTGTCTTTGTCTTTACCCTCCCAGTTGTCCTTATTCTTACCACTGTTTCTTCTAGTGTTGCTAGTGCTACTGCCAGAATTTTTGAGCAAGTTTTTCAACACTTCTGCCCGCCCTTTGTCGCCCTCTGTCACAGGGAAGAAATAGCCAGATGGATGCCCATCAATTGATGCTAGAATTGCATATGCAAACTGATAAAGTAACCGATGGTAGGCATACGTTGTTGACCTTTGAGTATGAGGAGTCCAGGGTCTGGTGGGTGATTTTCTAGTTAATGTCCAAATATTAAGCAAATAAAACATTTGTTTGAAGATGGTTTTTGCTCACCGACGACCCATCATCAGCAACTCCCGCACTTTCAAAGGCGATTTTCTTGCCTTACATGCAATTATCTCCATGTAGCTCCAAATAAGGGTACTAAGTCGATGACCAAGCCAAGTACTCTTGGCTTCCTTTTGTGAAGGTGGCTGCATCAACATGCGTATGTTGGAGATTTTTGTGGAGTCCTTTGTATATTCTTGGAGGTGGTCATGCCATTGCGTCACTTGAAGCATGGGAGGAATTTCTAGAGTCGTGAGGGCTGGTTTTCCTACAGCTGAGCACTCTTGAATCTCTTGAATGATGTCTGCATGTTCTTCCATAAAAAGGGAGTATAGACTCCCGCTAGAGACGTTAGCCAGCAATTGATTGACTGGAAAGTACCGCCGATCAGATTTGAAGTAACATTGGACATAGACTGGCCTATATTGTATCCTGATGTCAACATTGGCATGGCCTTTGGAATACCAGTGTGTCCTCATGGACTGCTTTTTGGGGCAACAGTAGCCACATTTCAAGCATAAGTAGCCCTTTTGTATTGGGAGGAAATTGACTGGGGCCCAGTAAGGATCCAGATGGCGGTAAGGGGGAATGGAGTCTGATTTGTCAACAAGACTGTCATTGTTGTCAACCAAAAACTTATTTATTGCTTGAGCAGTATCTTCAGAGATGCTGATCTTGTGCTCCTTTCTGTAGTGAGACCGGGCCTGGTTACGTGTAAGGCCTTTTTTGCAGTCTATGCAGATGATAATGCCAAGCTCAGGGCTTTCTTCTGCAGCATTTAAGTTGAGTGGGAGACGAATGTAGTAGAGGGATGCTTTTGAAAGTAGTTCATTGACCTTTTGATCAACATCAATTTCTGACTGGGAGACCTTGGTGACTAAGTCCCCCCCCACTGGCATGCTGTAGTCTGGGAAGTCCTGGTCCTGGTCACAGTCCTCGTCATTCGAAAAAGTCTGATCTTTGTCCTTTCTTTGTCCATTTCCATCCTCTGCCTCATTGTTGAGGCTTATTTGCTGCGGCTGCACTCGGACTCTCAGAGATCGTCGTGAGGGTGCAGGCACCTGAGAATGAGAGTTTGGAATTTGCCTTGGTTGCCTTGAATAGGGATGGTAATGCTGTCGCTCTCTTCCTTGAGCCTCCTTACCTGCAGGTCCAGGTTGAACCGCAGATTGAGGTTGAAATGAAACCAGTGGCTGTGGGCTGGGAGTGCGAGGTTGCCAGTGCTGAGGCTGATCTACACACTTTTGACTCTCTGCCTCTGGTAGTTCTGAAATCACACTGAGCTTGGCCGAGTCATACTTATGCCTTTTAATCAAATGTTTCCGTAGGGAGTTGACTGTTTTATGCAGTTTCGAGCAAAAGCAAAAAATCCCATCATTACTAGGGTCGCGTAAAAGGGTAATGTTGCTTGGAGTAGTAATATCTGATAGAATAATCACAAAATTGTTGCAACGTGGTGGAAAGGCCTGCTTACTAGGGTCCTCATTGCGGTACTGAATGGTGACACTGTTACAATGATATTGCCTCAGATGACTGTCAAAGCATTTCTGGTTTGTCGAGATTTTGTCGCATAAATAGCATTCCAAGCTACACAAAAACAAATCAGTTATTGTTACAACCAATATATACCAATACAAAAACAAAAGGCGTACTTCTTTTTTTTCGCCCCTGTAATCTTCCCCTTCGAGTTGGAGTTTGCCAGTGTGACATCACTGATGACTTGAAGGGGCTTTTCCAAAGCCAACGGTGGTGACTGCCTTGGCTGCCTTGAGTAGGGATGGTAGCGCTGACGCTTTCTGCCTTGAACATTTTTACCAGTAGGTGAAGATTGCAGAGACGATAGTGGGAGTTGCATTAAAGCCAAGGGTGACTGTAGCGGCGCTGGCTGTGGGCGACTTGGGCTTGGGCTTGGGCTTGGGCTTGGGGTGGCCGTGGGGGTGAAAAGAGATTTGTCCTTCTCAAGTGCAGGAGAGAATAAAAGATGCGGAGACGATGCCTGTGGAAAAAATGGGCTGGGTTGAGTCTGTGAAAAAGGCACTGGTACCGGCGATTGATGAGACGTTGGCGGTGGAGAAAAAGTGGGCTGACAACTATTTTCTACTTGTTGGGGCAATTTAATGGATACTTTCATCTTGCCATGGTCCCTCAGAATGTGTCGCTTCATTTGAGTTGTGGTCACTGTCTCTTCTTTGCAGATGCAGCAAGAAAGGAGACCTAGCGGTCCGCCTTTCCTAATACACAGTCCAATAACGTTCGAGTTCTCCTTATCTTCCACATCTGCCTTGGCCTTAGACTTAGATTTCTGGTCCTCAGGCCCATCCTTATCATCCCTAACTATACCCTGTGACAGATGTCGCTCGTAATGATGCTTTGCGAGCTTCTTGCTGACTTCCTTCCCACTACCAGATGCAGACCATGTACAACTAAGTACTTCGCATGGGATTGTTCTCGGCATCCTAACAGAAAAAATGAGTCAAAATCGTATATCTATTGAGGCAGCGTATTTTTACCTCAAGATAAAGGCGGGTGCAAAACAGGGACTCGAATAATTCGGACGCTCAGCGGGTCTGACTGGAATAGTAATGGAATACACACCGTTCGGGTAATGCTGGCGCGTACTCAGAAATCATGACACATGACCGTGGCGGCAGATAAGACTTGCTTATTGGCGGGAAGTTTGTTTTATGACTTCCTACTGGCCTCTGGTAGCAATTAATTGGGGCACATTGTCACCTTGTTACCGAAAAGATAGGAGAACTCAAAATTTTCAGAGACTTCAATTGCTAGCACTGACTCAGTTCCAATTATGACGTTAGCCATAGCAGTGGTAATCTGGAAATGTAAACTACATAATACATACAAGTCATAATTTTGGGATGTAAGCTAATGTCCGTGGCCATATTTACGAGACTGAAAACAGGAGAGGCTACAGGGGAAGTTGAACCGGGAATTCAATCTCTTTGGAAGAGAGAAGGGAGGACAGCGATGAGAAGCAAAAAGGAGTGAAAGACCGTGAGGGAAGAACGTCCCCAAGCCTGCTAGACGCATATACTCGTTGTGGAGCCCGATCTTCTTGAACGAGCCCGTCGTGTCACTTTAGGCAAGGTATAAGAGCATCAGAAAAGTTGCGTGACGCGTCTAGCGGGATTGAAGGGGGCAGGACGTCGACAAACATCATTTGACAGAGGGCAGCGAAGGGCGCAGGCCTGGCGGGCGAGCCATGAAAAAATAGCGGAGAGTGCTGTGGCTTTAGCGAGGAATTCGATGCCACTCCTGAGAACATGTAGCGTGAGCTTCCGACCGAGAAGTTCATAGGAAGGGATGTGAAGAAGTGGCATGTGCTAATTCATCACAACGACTCCTGAGACGTATACTGATACTCTGTAGTTTCAAATTTAGCTGTGAAGGTATTTTAGAAAACCCTCGGGTGAGTCGTTTGCGATGAGCGTAGACGAAACGCTGGCTTCCGCGTGAACGACGCTCGAAAACTTCGATGTATTAGATCTAGTAGCAATTTCTATTTCACTTTCTGAATATAATCAAACGGCCGAGCGCTGCACTGTTGTAGCCAAAGCATTTTATCCAGTAGCTTTCAGGACTTGTTTGGCGCAAAGGGCCCGTATTGGCAGCGTATTGGACGGGGAAGCACGACAGTCGGTCAGTCCCAACGTTATACTTGACTTCTTCCTGGCTCGGCTTTCCGCGCCGCTGGACCTCTTCGACGTTGTCGACGACGACACTGCAGCGCACCGCGCCCCCAGTCCGCTACGTTTCGTATGTAATCTTATACTCGTTCTTCTGCACCCAGAGCGACAACAGGGTATGAACGTTGACCACAGCGGATTTGCGCAGATGCATGTGACGTATCTATTATGGCTGGCTCAACGAGCAATACCGGATCGATTATTCAATCGCATCTATTCCTGACTGAGGAACAGGCGCCGCCACGTCAACCGCGTATCTTGGTTCCAGCGGTGGAGCATCTCCTGGTTTTAGCATGGACAATCTCGCCTCCCTCATGCCACAACGGGGACTCCGCCGCACACGAACTTGAGAACGGCGTCGCCAAGTCTCCAGCCTTTGACAGTTGCACTG
Source organism: Hypholoma fasciculare (assembly GCA_016801325.1). Classification (NCBI taxonomy): domain Eukaryota; kingdom Fungi; phylum Basidiomycota; class Agaricomycetes; order Agaricales; family Strophariaceae; genus Hypholoma; species Hypholoma fasciculare. The sequence goes on along the minus strand of JAEKIV010001006.1, from coordinate 4,767 downwards.
CACACCCGGCGACACGGTTGCATGCGCATGCTGTTCATCCTCCAAAAGACCGCGGGGGTCCACTAGCGCGCCTCAGCAATGCGCGCCCGCGCTTGTTCAGCCTCCGTGGCGAACGGACCGACGTAGTGCACGGCCGTCGCGAGCAGTGGAAGCCCACCTTGGAGGTACAGCGTCGGCCCATCATGATCTTCCAGCGCGAGGAGTGGCAATTGGGTGAAGATCCAGAGTGGCGTTAGTCATACTACATCGATCTGCGCCGAATGCCACGCCTCCGCACTGCCGTCCACGGGCGGCACAGCTTGCGGGTCCATGCTCAGGGAAACGCGCTCGAAGCCTTTGCGCCGTTCACCCTCTGCGAGGATCGCCTTGACCTCTTCTTCGCGTTCGGGCTCAACGATGCTCGTTATCGGGAGAAGGCCGTCGTTGAGGAAGCCTTGGTCGTAGAGCGCCTTGCACGCGGCGAACTCAGAGGGTGTCAGTGTGCGGACATGATCGATTTGTAGATCACAGGAACAGAGAAAGTGCGTTCTTCGAGCGGGATTGGGAGAGCACATGGAAGGGTGACTTTCGAGCCACCCAGATATGGTTTGCAAGGACCAGTTGAGAAACGCCGGCATCCCTCGGACAATCCTGGAGGATCAACATTGAATAGCGGGCGGTTATCCACGTGTACAGTGTTAGGGATGACGGAACAGAAATGTGTTAAATGTGAAATAGCGGAACGTAACGTCATTAAGGTGCTAAAGTGGACAGTCAATTGAACCGACACGAAAGTAGAGTTGTTGTGGTGCTTACCCTGTAGATTCTACTTAGAGTGCCATATCCTCGTCTTCTTCTTCCTCCTCTATTACTTCATCGACCTGATCCACCATGTACATAGGGCGCATGCGCTCTGCCAGACCCCTCCATTTCTCCACCTCCTCCATCGCGCTCCCTTCCTCGAACATGCACGTGCTCCTACGCTGACGCGCGCGGGCCTTGCGCCCACCTGGCGATGTTGGGCGGCAAATCCCAGCAAATGACACTCCCATACGCCTGAACGTCGACCCTTCCTCCGCGACGGCTGTGCCGATGAATAGAATCCTCTCGACCCAGTTGAAGTCGGCGAGGATGACCTCCTGCGAGACCTTGCGCACGAGCTTGCGTGCGATGTCCATCCATCATTGAGTGGCGGTGCGTTGATTCGGACGTTCCAAGTGGCGAGCCTATGGTGAACACGTCGCGGGTCGCGGGGCGGTGTGCGAGCACCTCGATCAGCGCGGGTACCACGTCTCGGCGCCGGCCGAACGCGGCGCAGATGTATATCTCGCCCGCCGCTTCCTCAGCCGCCTTCTCCGCGAGCAGGCACGCGACGAGCGCCCGCGTCTTGTTCAAGAGGTTGTTGACAACGTCAGGGCCGTAGTACGACATGGGCAACGCGAACGATCTGATTAAGCATGCTGAGGAGGCAGCCCTTCTCAGATTTCTTCTAGGTCACCATCACATTGTTGTACGGATTGGCAGTGGCGAGCGCGGTCAAGAACACCGGAGAACAACCAGTCGGCGGCCCAGGGCCCGATGGAATCGCAGATGTCGCGTGCGGCGCGCTGGAAGTCAGCGAGCCGCCGAACCTTTTGTACATGAATGAATTTTGCTTTGAGATGTCCTTGGAAACTTCTGGTGGACGCATTTGTATTCGGGTGATCCGCGAGCTTGGTTGTGCCGCGGAGCGCGTACAGTGCTATCTAGGTTTGTTGAAAGCGTTAGCACGATTATATTAATGAATTTTTGGGGAATTGAAACAAATTTAAAGCCTTTTCCTTTTCAATGTTTCAACCGGGACACAGTTTGAGAGGAAAATCAAAATAGAATTCGGCTACGATTCGGTTATATGGGTGGTTGTTGACAGCGTGGTGGGCCTCGTGGAAAATGAGTAGGGCAACGTCACGGCTGAGCGAAATATAGCCGTGGAGCAAGACTTCGAAGAAAACTTGCAGTTTCAGGACCATGATACAGTGAGCATTCAGAGAGCGACGGTGGGAGCGTTGGCTTCGGTGATGATAGGTAGTTCGTACGCACCTTTGTCTTGTCTTTCCATCTCACGTTTCATGGGGAAAACAGCGATGAGCGTCTTGCCAGACCCGTTGTGGCATTTATTCTGTAGTATTGGATTTTACATAAACCCCTCTTGCTTCACCATTCTCTAGCTCCAGGAGATTTCCGGATGTGCTTCGACTGCTGCTAGGCAGAACAATTTCCACAGACGCCATTGTGGCATTCGCAACCGTACACCTCGCCCTAGATAGGGCAGGAGAAGTTAGGGAAGGAGTCAAGGCTAAGGGCAAAGCAGGCCGTTTCAAACTCAGTTGATGCTTAGTCAGGCCAATAGGAAGCATCTGAGCCTTCCACTGAATTCCGCTGCTCCTAAGAAAGGGCGAACTTAAGATCGCTCATGTTATGGGGTGGTTTTTCATGTGCTTATAATAAGCGCCTACCAATGACAAACCAATAATGTAATATTTAGTAAAAAAGAATATTGTTATAAATCTATATCCTTTACATACGCCTCAAGCTTGATCAAGCGCAAGCTCAGGAGAGCAGGAGAAAATACCAATTCTGTGAAGGTCTCGAGACCGTAGTCTTGTCCACCATCAAGGTCTGCTATGAAGGGAATGTCACAATAGTTCTGTCCCCACTAACTGTCCAGTCCACCGTAATGATTTTCGCCGAGATCTAGGTGCTAGTTAGTAGAGAGAGCTTCGGAACTTGAAATACTGAGCGAGGATACTTTCAAAGCAAATATGATGATTGCAGGTACAAAGACGTACGAGATCTAGTTCATTTCCCCTACAAAGTTCAACAAGCCGGGGTATCGTTGGTAATATCCTGGTCGTAAACAATCTTTGTCGGACTCTCCTGTTGAGAAGGTATTAGCGCTGGGCATGTCCTGAGGACTGATCATGCACCGTTTTTCAGTGTAATATCCCCCAGAGTAAACAAGATGTTTAGCGTCAAATAAGGATACAAGGTAGCAGGGATCTTACGCTCTCCTTCCACACAATATGCGCGTCAGCTCAGTCGACCAAAACAGCAGAACGAGGTTGTAGTCGAGCCTGTAGAACAACTTCTTTTGCCGTTGATTTTAGTCCTCGACGTAAGTGGAACCCGCGAGATCGACATCGATTGTGTAAGCTTCTAAACTGAGCAATACAAATGGTCAAAGCTGGAAAGTATGGTAAAGAGGACGCTTGCTGGTGTCGACGGCCTTCCACTTTGACTCTGTAACCAGCTCGCGGTAGCGCCACAAGGAGAACGACGCGCTCTTGAAGTCCGCCCCTGAGTCCGACTCGCGGAAGTACGATTTGCGGAACTCCTTCGTCTCTGAGATCTATGAGTTCTGGGTGGAGGGAGCAAGGTAGTCAACTTCCTTGTGATGCGTAGTACTGAGAATAAAAACTGAAAGCCTATCGACCGAGTCGTTGATTCGCTTTTGGCCCGTGTTGTATCCTTTGGGAAAGTGTTGGCGTGCCGCAGCAAGAGATATCTGGTCAATAATAACATGGGGGCTAAAAGCTGCTTTCAACCAGCCCTGCATAATAAATAAACATTGGACTAAGCCTGGAAAAGATGAAAACTCACCGCGTCAATTCAATCCCACTCAACATCTGCTCCACTAACTTCGACGAAGCTGGCGCCGGTGTAGGCAATGTTAATGATGCCCAACCGGTGGATGCCGGTAGAGGATCTTTCTATCGTTTATTGCTACGTCCCTCAGTCAGCTACACTATAACTACTCGGAAGATTGAACTTACCGTCTCCAGCTTTGCGAATGCTCGTTTCATTCGAACCAGCGGCTTTCCCACCAAGTCGATGTTTGTCGTATAAGTCAAGCATAATTATACGCAGTCTTCATGTCGCTACACAAACGTATCAGTTCTCAGCGCGAAATTATATTACAAGGAGACTTACGATCGTTCTCCTTCCCCTTGCTTGCCGGGGCCATTTTCTTCGAAGTGGGTTTCACAAGACTGGTGCCTTCTTCATTGAGCTCTGGCTCAAGAGTTCGCAAGCTTCTCACGGACACAAGTGGCAACCTGGCTTGCCCCATAATCGCTTCCCGACAGCTCGCTCTCAATGAGCAACGCCTCTTTGGGAGCAGAGACACCAAGCCGTTCCTGTCGACGGCGGGACATCTCGGTTCTGGCATCACTGAGTTGCCGGGCGTCTACGCCAGGGATCATGTGGCCGCTAGGAATTGGGAGCCCAGCGCCGGCACCACCAGGAGGGCGGTATTTTGTGAGGAACTCCATGGTTCTAATGTTCTTCCCAGCGACGGAAATATAGCCCTCGTACCGCGATTCCATGAAAGAATATTCACATCCATCAGGGTCGTTGGGCTCCGCTGGCGGCCAGAACAGCTTCGTATTCGTATTCGTCTTCAATGGCAGGAAATAGGAGGTCAGAAGGTAGGTTGGTAGGGTCAAAACCATGTCTGATCGCTCTGGTTAGGGCCTGGCACTTCTTGCGAACACCTCGTTGTAGTCGTCCTCGTGCGAATCATAGTACCCGGGATTATCGTCCTCTTCGTCGGTCAACGTGAACGCCCGTCGTCAACGGTCAACGCCAACGCCAACGCCAACATCACCGGCCTTATTGCGAACCACCCCCTCTGCAACTTCCTTGTGAGCCGCTGCCTCCGCTGCCTGGTTCAATATGACTTGTTGTTCGATGGCGGCTTCACGAAACTTCTTGAGAGCTGAGCTGCTACCTTGAGGCGATGAGACTTAG
>JAEKIV010000993.1:0-10418 GCA_016801325.1 Hypholoma fasciculare | reverse complement strand
CACAAAAGTCCATGGAAATGCGAAAAGTCCATGGAGTCCATGGAGTCCATATGGAATAGGTGGGGGAGTGTAAAGACCTCCTATTTTCCTATGCTAGTACCCCTCTACGTTCTTTGGGCGTACTCGCCGATCCCTTGCTCATGCCTGGAGGTTGGCTCGAAGATCACTTAGTTCCATCGCCAATGGCCATGCAGACCATTTCAATCGTCGAGGAACCTTTTCCCGGTGAGGAATACCCTTCTACCGGTGAGGAATGCTTTCTTACCGGAGTGGAAGATGCTTCTCCCATTGACAAGTGCCATTCTATGAATGAAGTACATTCTCCTACCGGTGAGGAATTCTCGCCTACCACTACACGGCCCTCACTCAGCCCTGCGCAGAATTTCCTGAGCTGATGCCCATTGCTACTGTCAATGCCCCATCCCTCACTATTATCACTGGATTTTCAACCAAAACCGCCTCTCGCGCTTCAGATAGTAGGGCACAATCTCCATCCCTTACAGCGGCCACTTCCTCAATCCAAGCCTCGGAGACTTCTCAGGCCGAGTTAGTTGAGACAGATGGCCCTCTTGTTATTCAAAATCCTGCCTTGTCTCTGATGGAGCATTCAACCAGAATTTGCGCTGAAGTAATGGCACTCGGCGACCAGAGCCTGTTAGTCTACCAAGGCATGCTCTCCAAGTTAGAGCGTCTTCTGGTAGGTTTTTCAAGACTTCACGGTTTGAAACTAAGTCCTCAGCTGATTGCCAATGAACAGGGAGCACCTTCAAGTTCAAGCACGGAAATCGTGTCTGTCGTCGCTGTAAGTCTGACCTTGATGTTTTGTATATGTATATGTACGCTCGCTGACTTGTAAACTCAGGACTCTGACCTCATCAACCCCTTTTCTCGACTCCCCCAGCCCATCATAACTGCTTACTTCTGTGAGGCCAGCGACAACAAAAGTGCCCTCTTGCTCAGGCAGTCAATTAATCTTGTGCATATCGGTGGTATTCTCAAGGAACTGGTTCAGAAAGTATGTTTACACGATGAAGATGCATCTATCCTTGGACGTATTGGCCGCAAGATCGATTTTATGGCTGAGGCTGACAGACAGAACAACTTTGGTATACAATTTGCAAGGCTGCAAACCTATCGCTCCAGATTCTCACCCGCCTGTGGAGAGTCATTTTCAGAGGAGCATTGTTTCCTCATATCCCATGTCGAAAAATATTTAGAGGACAAGACCAATTGCATCAAAGCAGCTGCCCAGTTCCTGAATGACCCTGCATCTCTCATTGAACATCGATTATCCCATTTTTTCTCAACCTGAAATTTTGTGAGTTGTGATTCTTGTAACCCCATTGACATATTGCTGCCATTGTTTCGAAGAGCTGGACCAAACAAAGTACAATTAATTCTCATGTAAATGATGTGATTCATCTAAATGGTACCACTATTTATGCCACTGTCATATTTTCCCTGCCCTTCTCAATTTTCAGTATTTTGAAAGTGTTGTTCAATTACAGACCCCGAGACCATTTCAACCATATGATTGTGCCAGGCCCAATAGTTTTATGACTTTGTGATACAGATATGGAATCTCATGCAGAGTACAGAGTAGTGCCCGTATTTTTGAATGGCTCTATCCAGCTACATTTATTTTTTAAACTGTAAGTGCCATGTACTTTTTACCAAAAAATGTTGTTTGACAAGGTTGGTTTGGTCGCTCAGACTGATTCAAGTCGTCTCGTTGAGAGCGGAGTTTTAATCCTCGATTGCATACTACTGCCAAACATACCTGCGCATCGTCTTTCAGCACAAATTCAATCCCCCTCCGAAGCCTAGGTGAGTCATAATGTCTCCATTTACGTTCAGTGCTCTCTAGGCGGCAGAAAGTATGAAAGGCAAGGCGTAGATGGGCTGTATGTAGCAAGACTGGTATCAGCGGATTCAGAGAACTTACACCGCGACTGCGCCCAGGTGCATCTGCGGGCACAGTACCAACATCATGCCATAATCACTTTTCTTTTCTTTGGCATACAGTTGAGCCATATCTGCATAGTATAGAGCCCCAGCAAACTCATTCCCTTCATTTTACAGGTAGATTCTCGTCGTTTAGTGCGCGCTCAAACCTTTACAAAAAAAAAGCCAAAATCCCCTCTGACCTGCGCCGTTCCCTTAGCATCGTAGAAGCGTACTCACGCCAAAAACCACATTTAGAACTGGAGGACTAACAATGATATTGAAGTCGGCGGACGGTACAGGAAACAAATTAAGGTGCGTGTACTTTGCATAGGACTTTCTCAAATGTCTACATGAGTTCACTTGCAAGGCTCTAGTATGGTAGTCTTTGTCCAATCAAACTGAACAACCTCCGACTTGCTTGAATGACAATGACAATGTCCGTAATGCGCGCTTCCCCGCCCTTGCTAATACCGCCCCCTGTCACTGTATCGACACCAGCCACCCCAGACCGATAGCTCCCTCCGATATCAGTCCCTGCATACTAAAACACAGTCTCTTCCAAGCTTAGTCCGAAGCCAATCAACGGAATCAGCGACACCGGCGCAATCCGAAAACCACTTTTTCCTCTTCGACCAACCATCAACAGAAATTTGTTAAAGCCACGGAGTTTTTATCTTCCTCAACCGCAGCGATCCGGCCGGAAATGTATAAGACACTGTGCCGGAGAGTTTTCCAGGAGTGAAAGTATGGCAGAAATACTCATCGCGTAAGCCACTTAACATGTACTTATCCAACAAATTTTCCAGAGCACTCATCACAAATTGCATTTGCTTGGCCTATGTGCACAGATGATCCCAATTACGATGCGGAAAATTCCATTCAGCTATGGAAGCTGCTGGACACGAGGCCGGAATAACCAGTCACATAGCACCTTTTTATCGGGACACCTCCCTGCAATCCACTGCCTGGGTTCACTTTGAGCTAAAAAAACCCCGGTGCAATCATTCCAGACCTCCGATGCCGTTGTCATTTGCAAGCAGTAAGCCACGTTCAGTCTCTCAACCTCGTGGACCTTTCCCATTGATTATCGACCTAAGTGTCCTCGTTACATTCCATTGTACGGCTATTATTACACCCGCCTTGCCTTCCTCTTTGATCAGAGCTGAAGCGCATGTTTCCTGCTAGAACCATCTTTCCACTGCTGCACTGAACATCTCACGATATATATACATACTTGCATCGCGACGTCCTCAATTGTGTCCTCGGCTAATGCGCACTTCAAACTTTAGAGCAGTTCGATTCCAAGGAAGGATGCATCATGCTTTGAGAATCATGCGTAATCTCTTCTAGATGCAGGGCTCTCTTCTGGAACTTGACTCTCGTCTCTTCCCGTCGGCTATTTGGACATGGTGGGTTTTCCAATACCTCCCCAACGCTTTCCGCTGAAACATGGCTTCTAAAGTCACAGTCCTGTACCTTACAAGTTACGACATTGTGAAGAAGGGACATTGTGATGAAGAACATCCCGAGATGAAGAACCACTGATGTCGAACCCATCCTCGCTGTCTCGACACGTCGGACGGATTTGCCTAAATTCAACCTAAGCGTACGCCCTCTCTCTTCCATCCGGCTGTCTGCGATTTTGAGGTCGACCTAACCCATGTTCAATTGGGGGTGTATATCTTTTACGGTAAGACATCATTCACTGCTACTGGTGCTTCCATATTGGTCTCTCAGACCTCAAGTACTATGCCTGCACAGTTGGAAACAGACCTGTTGAGATATCCAGATCTACATCATGATGAATTATCATCAAACTGTCCACTGATTCTGCCGCCTGGAAGAACAATGACCACTGATTATCATGACGGATCTGGACCGCACCACCTTGCTGGGTAGATTTCCAGGTTCGTCCCTAATCCAAGCCTGTGCCATATAAAAGGATGCCTAATTTTCCACTAGCATCAGACAATATCACGAACACTTGCCAACATTTCGCAAGGATGGAGGTAGACGACCCCGAAGCACTCTCCTTCTCGGATTCGACATACAATAGTCTATACGACTGTTTTGATTTTTTCAGGGCGCAGGCACTCCCATTGACAAACGCCCCTCCTTCTTACGCTCTCCACAACATCTACAATACCCAATGGGCGCTCTCCGTACAATCGACAACTGCTGGGTCAACTGGCGGGGCACCTACCAGCCACAGCTCTCACTATGGCCCGGTTCGCAATACTGGACGCGGCATCCAGTCACTCGCCGACCTTTTCCAGCCTGTATGTCTTTATCCATTCACCGTGATCTGAGCGACGTCAACCTGACATTAATCCCGACAGAATCCTCATCCGAAAGCGAGGAAGCACGTCACCGTGGCGACACTCTTCGATGACCGTCGAATCAAAGACGGTATTGCTATTTGCTCGAGGCTGGACCCGTCTGCTGAGCATCTTACGAGACCCGAATTTAGGACGGACATTCCTGATGGCGGCGAAGGTCTCTGGTGTATTTTGGAATGCTTTTGTACTGAGATCGACCAGCACCTCGCAGTAGACTACCTGTCGGGCATCTTTGCCAAGCCGTCAGCGCAAGTCGCCACGGTAGTCACTCTCATTGGTCAAAATAGGGCATTTCAGACTCTATACCGCAAGCACGCTAAATCCCCTCTCGCTATTTCTCTAGCCAACAATACGGAATCCGTGGATGCTTATGGTGCCAGCATCGTTCATACTGCTGAGAATCTCGCTGTCTGGGACTTCTCAGAGGCATCCGCAGGGCAGGATCTGGTTATGCGCGTCCTGAAAAAGGATATCTTATCTTTCGTAAGCCTATCATTTAAATTTATTTTGCTGTGTTAACAGTTTGTCTTCCTACTACCTCAGGCTCACGATCAGCATTTCTTCATCATCTCACATACGCGCTCATCCGTCCCGCGCATTATGTCGGAGCGTGAAACTTGTGGTTACCGGCTTCTGCCCGGTATGGTAGGATGGGATCTCCAAGACACGCGTCGAGCAGGCTCAGAAAATCCACAACAAAATCTACCCCAATTTCAAGGGAGTCTCTCTGGGTAAGGCCAGGAAAGCCAAGGCCCTCGTCGACCTATACTGTTGCGCGAGCACCTTTTCCACTGCGAATGACATAGTACACACTGTTGGGGCCACAAACATCGCACTTGGCTCGTATCGGCTAGCTAAGACGTTTGAAATCCCCTGGGAGATCATCCCGCTGGCTGCAACGCTTGTGAGCTATCGCAATTTTTTCGTCGATGACACAATTCACTGATGAGATTGCCTATATTAGGTCGATGTGCAGGTGCAGAAAGTCCGCGACTGTGAAGGCTTGTTTGGTATGTTGTCGTCGTTCTCTCGGGGGGAGCGCAAGCGCTTCAAATATCACTATAAGCAGTTCAAGAAGTTACGGGCGATGTCCCAGTATCAAAGTATTCTGGACAAGCTCGTCATCAGGCTCAACAATTCGCATGACCTTGCCATCATCGCACATTGCTTGATATCGAAGGCCATGCCCGAAAACATTGATCCCATCTCCTAATCAATTTAGCTTGATCGTCAGGAGGCCTGTAATTAGTTTTTCTTTGATCTGTACTGCTGTGCGCCTCTTGCAATCCAGTTTTCAGTGTGATATCTTGTCAGACCAATTATACATCTTATTCAATGCTGCACCCGGGGTGCTTGTCTTCTAGCATGGTTTGGCTTGTTACATCCTTTGGTTTGACAGCCAGCGAGGCCCATGGATACCAATTGGCTACAGCATAACGGAAGCACGAACTTGATATAAACACCATTATGTTATATTTTTCTGTAAGTGGTACTACATTTCTACTACTAGTTGCGCTTGTATTACGGGAGGCGTATGTTATCTTATTATCCTCCCCTTTGAGCAATAAAGAAGATACTTGAAAACTAACAGAGCAAAAGGGAAAATGAACCTCAACTAGATGCCCTTCGATTAGGGCGCCAAGTTGTTCTACTTAGATGTGTTACTGTCACCCTTTCGTTCACGTTCATAACATTCAGACGATCTGCTTAATTGCGCATTTTAGAATGTCAACTAAACGTCAGCACCCTGACCAATAATGTCAACGGGATAACGGGATAGCAATCAGAAGTCAAGACGAAAGTCCAGAAGACAAAAGTCCAGGGGACGAATGTCAACTGCAGAAAGGCTGGGAAAAAAATTGAGGGTCTCTAGGAGTCAGAAAGTAAGGCGCTATTCGTTGTCAACACACGGTCTCAACCAGCCGCTTCTACGCATACCGTAGCACCCGTCTTCGAGGTTGAAACGCGAATTGCCTGTAGCCGCCGCAAATTAGACATTTTTTACCTAGCTTCTATCGGTTCCGGCGCCCGCTGAACGGTTTTCCTTGGTGCTGTGGGTTGAACTGGATCTAGACGGCCATTCGCATCATCCGAGACATCGTCGGAGGTGGAAGGATAGGTCCGTATTTTCTCGTCTTCGCGCTTGCCCGGGCCATCATATCGTGATCCAGTCCACATTATGAAGTGCTTACTTACAACACATTGTGCAAGGCGGCTGGCGCCATTCAACGATCATTAAATCAGGAGAATTACATTCAGTTATGCAAGATCTAACTTTGCGCTCTTTTGGAGATTTTCGATCTTGTGACACACTCATCGTTACGCGGAGTTGACGCGGAGCGTTACTGCTAACGACTGCTAAGATGATCTAAAGATGATTCTAAATTTGGTATGAGTCACGTGCATCTGTACCTGCGTCTTGGATCTAGTCCCTAAAAATCAACTCTCATCAATACTCTTCTTGAAACCGGTCGATATGCTCCTCCAACCCTTAGGCGTCTTTATGCCGTCAGTCTTTGGTCACGGTCAATCACAACCTAACAGCTTAGATACAAGGGGATACGCCAATGACTGTGGACTAGGCTGAAAGCATTGAGCCGGGAATGGGTTATATAACACAAACACATTCATGAGTATGTCCACCACGTTCTCTCTTTTTTTGTTATGAAAGGCACTTGAATCTTCAAGTCAAAACTCTCTATAAGTCATGTTCGTCTGTTATGCCATTTAACTGGAAAATTTTAACATTGACAGTGACCCCCAGTCTCCTTTGGACAAAGGGTACGATTTGGATGAGATGAACGCAAAAGGAGCCTTCAATCATTCGAGACTAAAAATTGTCAAGGCTTCTGACATGGTCGAACCTGCGGGGTGGTACTCTGGGCACCAGTACTATGTTGTCACAAAGGGGTCATCGGTCGGCATTTTTCATGACTTGTCAGTTGTAATACTTTTCTGCTCAATCACGCCACTAATATCCAGAGATATAGGTCAGAGGTCCATTGTTCTGTTGACCTGTTTCCCAATATTGGCCTCTGGGTAACTTGTAAGACCTGGGACAACGCTGTCAAATTATGGGATGTGGTTTGTCAGGCTCAAAATGTTTCTATTCTCCATAAGGGCGAATCTCCTATAACTTCCGCTGCAGTTAGGGCATCAACGCTGCACCACAGTATTGGAGCTCCTGCCGCTCACCCTCTTCATCTTGTCTCTGATGGCCCGACTACTTTTATTCTACCGCCGGCTGCTGTTCCAACCTCACCGATCTCAGCCGTGAAATTCAAGTTCCCTTCAGTCATTGTCATATCAGACACCGACAGCGACAGCAATAGCAACAGCAGTGAGGCCAGTGACAGTGAGGTTGAAGTTATATCCCAGAAAGCGACCGAGAAAAAGATTGATGGTTCCAAACTCGTGGATGACAAAAATGGTGCGTCAATTCTATGACAGGCCTACAATGCGGCAACAGATACTTGTTTAGCTGCTCAAACGAAGACCAAGATCAGTGGAGGGAAAGCCGCTTCTAGCAGTAGCACAACTGCTTTGAAACTTCACGCGTCCCGCCCACCAATTGCATCGACGAGCTCTGGTTACAAGCCCCCAGGTACATCCCCAATAGTACAAATGTCACAGGAGCCCACTCAACTGCTGCCCTCTACTTCCTTCCAACGCGCTGCCAAATCCGAACGCTCTGTCAAGGAGAGCAGGAAGACCTAAGGCGGAGGGGGGGTCCAGAGAATAGGTACGCTGATTGCATGCCCTACTCCCAATATGACGGCAGTTACTTATGTTTATCACAGATCACAAACTGTGAACTTACTACCCGCCCTATCTAAATACATCTTTGATTTACACCACTATTGTGACTACAGGGCTGAAATTCGAAGTAGCATCTAAGCCGCTCTCAGTGTCGTTTACATCTCCCTACTATAAATAGACAGTTTGCTCTTGCCAAGTCATAATGCATTCAGGGACTTTTCACGTTGCTCTCATTGCCTCCAAACTGAATTGTCTGTGTTGTCTTTCACAAGCTTCGTGAGCGACGTCCACATCTCTATTGTGTATCCCTGTCCACTCCGCGCAAAGTTTGTTTTCAGTTGGCGTCCAGTTCGGCTTTGTGTTCAGCTCTGCGTTCCGTTCAGGTACGTTCAGGTGTGTGAGTACTGATCAATGCAAAATATCCTCACTCCCTCAAGCTGGCAACTGGCTCATCCTGAAAAGCTGATTCACGCATGCTAGGCAGGCCTCTGCTAAGCAGATACGCGTCATGTATATCTGGTGTCCTCTTGCTTGTTGCTCCACTCAATGGCGCTGCCCTTCCTCTGGACCCAACCTACAGTCGCTATCACCAGAGACCGCCAGTGCACCTCCAGGGACCAGCATACGACGCGGCGAAGCGCAAGGCATACCACCAGTAACCGCACCCCTCATGCATCATATATAGGTAGTTGCCTGAATAGAGTGATATATCCACAAGGGAAACTGCCCAACTGTGTGGGCAATTGCCCAAGGGCCAAGTTTTAGAAATCTGCATACACCTGACATGTCAGCTTGGCTAACTACCCACCAATGCCTATGGCATCTTCGGCATATTTGTTTCTTCATTTGCTTTTGATGGACCTTCGGCCGGCATCACTCGGCACAATGTACTAATTCACGTGATACTTTTCACTGCTTAGCAACACAAATCAATTAAATTAGCAAGTGAAGGTAGCTAGACTTAAACCGAATGAATATACTGTGTGCACAATAAAAGGTGCGGAAAGAGATATTTAAAGAGGGTGGGGTAAGATACAAAGAAAAGACGGAAGGAAGGCACTATAAACAAAGGATGCAAAACCAATTACTTTAGGCGACGTGTATATTAAGTTGAAAACAGAAGCAATAGAAATGGTCACAGGAACCTACTTAAAGAAGCTGCGCAATGGAATACGAAACGTCGTCGACAGCCGCTAACCAGACTACGGCATCTTCTGGGGATTTCTGCACGCGCCTTCCCGAAGCAAAACACCGTTAGGGCCGTTTGTTCGCCAGCATGGTTGCAGAGAAGTCCACCAGGTGTTGAACTTGGTGGTAAAGGCTTTGATATCACCAATTTGCGGGCAAAAGGTGGAGGATCTGGCGCGTCGAATCCAGTCGGTGACGGCCTCGGGCCAACTCTTTGTTCCCAGCTGTGATTCACCTTGAAAGTTGAAAGCTTGCTCGAATTTGATCCAGTTTGAAACGAGTGCGTCCCACTGTAGCCCCAGGGCAGTAGACCGAAAGAGCACAAGTGAAGTTGCTGCCCAGGGAGGAGCGTTTGGGGCATCGACAAGAGTGACACTTGAGTCTTGTGAACTTGCACCGCTCACCGTTTGGGAGCTCGACGTACTCTTTGAAACGTGTGTGCTGCCCACCCTTCTCTTCTTTGAATGGGGCCCTGCAGGTGTCGTTCGTCCCTTGCGCTTGGAAACTCGTTTCTGGGCCTCCTCTGCTTCAAGCACCTGCATATCAGGAACTGAGGCAGATCCTGGAGGGTGGGCGGATGACGACGTGTGTGCATTTTGCTGCAGGGCAGCAGTAGTCGAGCGAAGTAGTGAGCGACGAGTGCGAATTGAATCTGCTGGCGTGGAAACATTTTCTATGCAGAGGTTCGGACGTTGGGTTGAAGGAGCGGCACACCCAGCGATAGGTAGTGCATTAGTAGGCCCATCGAGTGCGTTGCTGATGCCGGAATCTACTGGAATTTGCGCACCGTCAGCATTGGGCTCGGAATTGCTTGCTTCGTGTACGATGGGCATAGCTGCAGAGTGGCGCACTGGCGCCTCAGCATGTGCTGCAGGTTGAGTGAGCGAAGGTGTCGACTGAACTGGAAGCGCGTCGAGGTGGCTGTGGGCGTTTGGTAGCACCAAGGCAGCTGCGCTAGCAGCCTGCTTGACGTATCGTGCGGCAGGCGAAGAGGGCGCCGGCATATCGGTATATGCAGGCACCATACAGGACGGCGGCATAGCACCGTCAGAGTTCTGTACTACGTGAGCACTGCTGCATGCCTCCAATACCTCCGTTGATGTGGCGGAGCCCTCCGCACCATTCTCTTCCACAAGCACAGCATTCGGCGCAGTCGGACGTAGGTCTGCCGGCTCCGTTGGTGCA
>JAEKIV010000992.1:0-14493 GCA_016801325.1 Hypholoma fasciculare | reverse complement strand
CGGTACTCACATGGAGAATGCGAACAAGATGACGGAGTTGGAGCGCAGGACGGACCTTGGTCTGGAGATTGGAGGTATGGGGGTGGATGTCAGTCGGAGTGGTTTTGGATATGCGTTGTAACATGTAACTAGTGAATTCGGTTTGCAATCGAGCCAGCGACTACCAAGATTTTTGACATCCGACAGCTCCCTAAATCTGAATATCACGACGCGGCGCCCGTCCGGAAGGCATGCGTGCCCTTGATTTCCCTGGTACAGGAGCACCATGAGCACTGTTGTACACCTATGTCAGCAGGCGTAAGCGGATCATAGATGGCGTCGTCTTGTGTGTCGCTAAAGATATTACGTATGTTCGCGTACGTCGCAATAGACAGAACGCTGCCGCACACGACGGCACCCTTTAGATTGTATTTAGAATCATACAGATAAACAGTGAAAGTCAGCGCACCTCCTTCCCTGAAGATTCTCGCGTCAACTTTCTCCTGGTACAGTTCCATGACTGCACCTTTGTAGGGCAGGGAGCAGCGTACATGGCGCGCTCATGTCTGAGGGAGGGCATACATTGAGTGGCGGCGACGGTGAGGACAGCGTATGAGTTGTGGCGATGCACTCTTTGCATAGGTTACATTTGTCAGAGCCCAGCATGGCGGTGCCGAGGGCGATGGGAGAGGCCCAAATGACTGCGCACGATATCACTGCGACCTCGACTTTTAGAAGTGAGACGAGCGCTGCGGGTATTCGCAACTTACAGTCTGACGGTGAGGTGCGGCGGGGCAAAGACCGCTCTGTCTGCGACTGAGGTCCTCAGGCAGACGGGGCGGGACAGTGTGCGCTAGATCGTGCAGTGCTGAGCTCAATCTTGGCTCAATTATCGCTCAAGCGCTCACTCAGCTCGAAGACTTTGCGAAGACTTGTCGAAGACGGGTCAGCAGCAGCGAAAGAACGTCGATACGGACAGGCTTAGTCCACTGCCCTACTATGCCTACTGTGGTCCCATGTCTACCGGGTAGACACACTATGGTGTGCAGACCGCCCATGGCCGCGCTATTACCACTCTACTTCACAGCTGACCACTACGCGCAGAACTCATGATGCCCCAGCACGGCGATTGAGCGTGCTGAGAACTCACGCGCATCTCCTGGGTAATCAAAGCGCGCGCATGATAATCGGCGTCGTGGGTGGGATGATGTTTGCGCATACGTTGCTTGTGGAGCCTGTGCATTGGTGAATTTAGACGCGCGCTGGTCTTCGGACCTGTCCTGGCCCTATGCGCTGTCAATCATCTTGAAAGATAACCCTTGATTCTGATCATGTGGTTAACGAGCGCTTAAGCAGGCCTATCGGATCTGTCACACGAAGTCTTCCAACACACTCGAAGGGGACACCCAGCTGTCCAAATGACGATACCCTGTGGGTATGACTGATGGCGCAGGTCCTTTTCACAGCTTCATCAACGCTATCTATAACCTGATGATTAATTTACACCTGATGGGTGCGCAATTCCAAACTGATTAGAATCTTCTCGTATCTTCATTAGTTCTGACAGTACTTGACTGTTAGGTTCAATGGACAACAGACTTAGTCCTTTACATGGTGTGTATTTCTGCGTGTGCATATCTGTCTATATGAATTTCAATCTCTCTTGCAGGTAAGCGGAGCCAAATTTATGCAATACGAGCGATATTCTTTACCTTGTATTTATTAGTCTAAGTAGCTGGTCTGAAGGCGCAAGAGTCTATCGCCTCATTGTGCCGGTCTAAACAACACCTATTATGCAGGTCTCAGTGGATTTCATACATCTATAAAATTTTACATTCTTGGACTTTAAGTAGGTTAACTGTGCAAACGGAATTATACCATGTGGATATGGCACAGTCTGCTGCCCTTCCAGGTGACGATTATATTCTTCAGCTTTGTGATATCTATAATAACATCAGTTTTCATTCACAGCGACAACTGTGTCTTTAATCGGGGAATTCCCGTCTGCGAGCATTTTGCCGACCCAATAATAACCGGTTTTCTAGGACAGCCCTGTGTCGACCCCTATCTCTGTGAGTTTTTTCAATATTGAAAGCCGCAGATATCTGCTTTACGAAGAGTGGGAAGCGGTCCAACTGCTTTGGTGCCCTCTGGGACACGCTTCACGGTCAGGTTCTTTCAAGGATGTGAATACATTGAGTTTATGAGAGAAAAAGGCGCAGAGTGATGCTGAGAATCGACAAACACAAGGTCATGGGTCAAGGTCCAAACTGCAGTCCCCGTGGCTTCCATTTCGCATGTCGCCGTCAACGGACCAGAGCATCTGCGTAATATATTTCGTTCGATCACTCTTTGACAAACACAGGTTTTTCTCTGTTTAAAATTTGACATTAGCTGCAACGAGGCAGACATATGCGGGTAGCAAAACCGTTTGAACAGGTAGAATGCATTTTGTGTGACGCGCGAGCACGGCAATACGTACTTGCAGTACGTACGACGGCTATAAGGAGGTACATTTACTCCCAGGTTGAGGTGTTGAGGTTGAGAAAGTCTAAGAATGCGCTGCCTGCAGGAGGTGGATGTGATAGTGCGAGGGGTGGGGAGGGGTTAGCGCGGTGCATCGGAAGAAGAAAGAGGGAACGTACGCGTAGGAGGAGCGCAACACATTGAGACCGGCAACTGTGCGCGGGGAACTGTAAGGTACAGCGCGAGTGTGAGTGAGCGAGAATGACAGGGGAAGAGGAAGGAAGCGCCCCGGCGATGATGAAGTTCTTCTAGTTGGCCTTGCACAGCTGTGGGATGGACGACGCGCCCGTGTGCGGCGGGGGCGTGCCTGCGCAAGGGGGAGACGCACGTGGGAGTATGTTGTCCGCTACACGTAGGGCAAGAAAAACAAGAATAGACGCGACAGTACGATGGTCAGTACGACAGTTGATAGGGAAGGGAGGAGGCAATCTGGAGTTTCCACTGGGTGTACGTTTGGGTTGTACGCCGCGTGACCCATAGTTCATTTCATCCGATTTCTAAAAAGGTTGGCAATAAAATCAATCAGGCTTTCATCGACATCCATGAATGGCTACGCGCATATATAATCTCTCAGTTGCTCAAACTGAGAAAAGCACTTTGCAAATCAGCAGACACTGGTTAAATGTCGAATGCTTCGAAATTGCTGCATACAGTACGTGAATGGCATACCTGCATAATTGCATTGGGGACTTGATAAATTGTTGAAAAAGTAACGAAAAAGGACATTAGACAGGGTGCTTGGAAATAATCCTGCTATGGCTGTGATAATGGTAGTCGCGAACTCGCTATCTATCGGAAGCAAGAGCCGTGGGCAAGGTAAGCTGGACCAAAAATTGTATGACATCCCCCATATCGAGTGGCTGCACGCACGTCGCATGCGAACCGATTTTATGGACACAGTCGAAGACCGGGCCGCCTTAGTTTTGCTTCGAGGAATTCCGTCAGTTGAGTTTGTCCTGCACCACTCTTTCATGCCACGTCATCGCCGCAGCGTCGACTATTTTCTCAGCTTGAACCACTGCTGGGACCTTGCGACATTGTTGGACCCTCTTTCTTCGCCGTCCTTAGTATTCTCTGCCACCTTGAGGCTGGAGAACGGTTTGGAACGTTTTCGTTGGTTATCGCGACAGCGTGGTACACTTCTCACCGGGATAAATGTAGGCTCTTTCACATCTTTATATATAACAGATGTCGATGATGGTAGATCTGTGAATGTTCTTTGTGACAAGGAAAAGGCACATTTCACGGTGCGCTCTCTTCTCCGTCTCTCCTATTGTCACTGCTGACATGGACAGATCGTCCGTGCCATAAATATTTCAGGGTATTGTCCTGCATCTTCCATCCCGCAGAGGAGATAGTAGGGTGCGCCGCTGCCTAGGCCTCCTCCAAGTCCTTCCTTATTTTCCTGTCGCCTCAATCTGCGCCCGCATCCTGCTTGTCTTGTCTTTCACGCACTGGTCGCTCTCTACGCGGTCGTCGTGCTCGTCCTAGGGTGGCCTGTATGAGCTCTAGATCCCATTTCCGTCGCGACTCGCACATATTTTGCGCTGTGTAGCCTTCAGAACATTAGAAGCTATTATAACACTGGCGAAGGTCCCGCGCTGTCTGACTCTGCGGTCTATGTTTCTACGTGACACGCGCGCTTATAAATATTCACGAACCCCCAGCTGCCCAGCTCAGCCCCATGGTCCAAGGCGTTCGAGAAATGGTCACGAACACTGACACGCCTTCGTGCTCCCGCCGCATTCCTGTTTTCTAAATTCTGTCTTAGGAAGTGCAAATCGGAGTCATCCCTCGCCGAATTTGTCAGTTCATTTTAACCTGGAAGCCGGCGTCGTTGCTGCAATCGGCCTGGTGCGAACAAAGCAAGGTGCCCATGCGAACATTTGGCTGTCATGATACAGCATATTAACAGGATACATTAATGCACGCGTATACCTCTTCGACAGACAGACGGATGGACGTATGCCCGTCGTCCGTGTTGGAGCTGTGTCATATCTCACTACTAGACTGCCCACACATAACTTTCTCTTATACTATTTTTCCCTGGAAGAACCCGGTGTGTCCTTTGGGGCAGCTGAGCCATTTCCCTGTTCTGTAGAAGCATTGACAGTGCTCCCACCGTTTAGCGATTCTCTTTCAATGCATGTACTGTGAGGGCGCTGGCACTGAGGGCTGAACGAACAAAAGTAAGCCATAGCAGCAATTTATGACAGCATTTTTACTGACCATGAAATAGCGAGATATTCGTCCTCAGTGACTGGAGCTTGATTTTGGGATTCCAGATCTGCTGCACCAGCAACATTGACTGGTGTATAAGCTGAAGGTTATTATTTTTACTGTGAGAGAAATAGCGGGATACTCACCCTTCAATTCGCCCTCGTAAATGCGCTGGTAAAGAACAACAAGGAGCAGAAAAAAACTCTAAAATGCGATAGAATCTCAGATACTTTAGTTGGTCTCGGGGTGGCGAATCGGTAGCGTACGCAAAATGTTACGATGACCAAGACTGGCAAAATTGAATACAGGTCTGCAGACATGGTCTCAGTTAATGCAGAAAGTGAGGTAAACGTGCATTACCAATCCGGGCGCCTGTTTGTGCACAATAATAGCTTAGATAAAATAGAAGAGATCAAAAAGGAAATAAAACGAACCGAAGCCTACAGGGGCACCTGGCAGGTTTGCCCTAATTGAAGTAAAGGCAAATAGCACGCCAACTGGAAGCACGAACATTTCACTGTAGTAACGGGGGTTGGGGTAGACCAAAGCTGCAGCGCTGATTACTAGAAATGCCGCTGTGACGAGCCCTGGTGAGAGGATAAGACATTAGTTCTGCATACCGATCAATAGATACTCCGCTTCATGATGCCTTACAGTTCGAGACAATAACAAGGACTACAAAAATCTTTGCTGCTTTCGAGCGTGTTATCCGGAAGTAAATCTGAAGTTCCGGAAATGTTATCACTGCTCTTTGTGTCGTCACTTCAAAATTGCTACATGTGGAGGCAAAGACTGTCATATTTTTCAGAAATGCACAAAGCAAAAAGTTCAAAAATGGTGTCACGTACACAGCAATTCCGTAGGAGCGCGTAACATTCAAGGAGATAAATGCGCCAGTGGTGTGATCCACAGCGTACATAGCAATACGCCCAGAGTACCTGACAATACTTAGTAACAATGACAACAGTTTTGAAAGAGAAATCTGCGCATACACGTCGAATGGGTACTCCTGCAGTGAAGAACGAGGTGTGGATAGCTGGGGATTGGCGTCTGTTCCTAGAAGCTTTATCACAGTTCGGAACACGGGCGTGAACATTGTCGAGGCGCCTCCGCAGATTTGACTGGTGTTGAGTTGGTATGCCGGTGCGGCAGGCGGTATGCTTGTAAACGAAGGGCTTGAACTATCCAGAAAGTCGCTAGAGGCCCAAATAATGAGTAATACTGCAAAATAGAATCTTTTTTTCTATATTTACAGTTCGAAGTAGATGTCCGCGACAATTCCGGGGTCTGGGTTGCACCCCGTCGCAGCTCCTGGATACCAGTCCATCTCCAGAGTCCTAGCCGTTGCATCTACGGACAAAAGTTCCGTTGTGATTATAACCTGCACAAGTGGCTGATGAGAAATGCATTTGGTAGTTAGGTGGCATACCGTGTCCCACTTCAGCTTGGATGGGCAACACAGCAGGCGCGGTAAAGTCGAGTGGTTTGATTGCTAGATACGTAGCAGACACACTGAACACCGTTATTGAGCCAGAAATCAAGAGAACAGAGAGGAAAATATGTTTTAATGTCTGCGAAATTCGAGGATGTAGTAGACGATCAACGTAACCCTTGCATGGCCGAACTTTACTGTGGGTAAAAAAGAAGGGGAGCATGGAAAATTTGTTTCGGATCTCTGAGAATTGATTGGATATGGATCTCAGCTTGCTTCAAATATAAAAGGTGTTTACGACACAGTTCATAAAAAAATGCTCAGTCACTCCAATTCACCACAAACTTTTGATATTTTAATGACAGCTCAGAACATATCCAATTAATCTTAACATCGATCCCGAGAGAGAGAACAGGCACAATGACACAAGTCAGGTAGATGGTGTGCACAAATGCTCTGGAATTTTTTTCTTTCTTTGTGATTACTTCCGTGAGTACCGCCATTCTCTTGTACATGTACTACGCAGTCAACATGTAATTGAGATATCTGACTTGTCGCCTATTTTTGAGTACAATTTACATAAATATGACTGTCTTAGGTGCCTGAACACACCTCGCGTTTAGGCTGTGTTCAAGGTACGCTGAATAAAGAAAACGAGCACAAGGTACACGCTTCGTTTGCGCTTCGTACTGACAGAGCGGAGCAAGAGCGGAGTGCCATTCAGTATAGACTCACTCACGTAATATCCGAGAACCGAGTTTGCCTTCTGACCCTCGCATTTGTGACGAATGTGTACTGCTGGGTACAGTTTGCGTACCCAACAGCATCGGCTGTGTACTCTAGCGTCTCTCCGAGTACCCGTACTGCTCCTCGAGATGCCGCCGCCCACGGGAAAACACGCACACAGCTATATCAACATCAACGTCATCCGCCGTCTCTGTCGTCAGATCAACTCATTGCCCCTGCCGTTTTGCATTGGTCCGCTCCTCTTTGACTCAACGGGACCGCCACGTCGCCCTCGTGAAGGGTTGTACCCTCAGGTGAGAACCACTATCTGTCATCGCGCTTCACCTCCATCCCACTTCACTGCAGGAATGGACACGATGCAGGTCACGCTATCAGTATCATTACTGTCTAATGGCGACTTCCTTACTGCTATACATTTGTCCGTTACGTAGCGCACGGCCCTGCCCGGTGCCGTAATACAATGCACCACTGTTTATCGTGGCTCCACCTCACCGCTCCTTTACTCAACGAGGCCGTCATGGTAATTGCATGAGCTGCGTAGGATGCCCCAGCTCCGCTATCTGTCCGCTGTATGGTGTACCAAACTACTATAACATCAAGCATCGTAACTACTCGTTGACAATTGCTAGCCCAGCTATTTCATGACCAAGGTCTCTCCTACGCATCAACTCCTCCATCTTGTTTGCATTCCGAATGTGACCAGTGCCTCCACCGACACAGAGACTACATGCAAAAAGTGACACCCTGTGTGGCAACTTTGACATTGGAGTCTCCAACAACGCTGGGTGCCAAGCGGTGGTGAGTGCATTTTCCAGAGCGCTGAAAGGGATTATATTCGTGATGTTCCTTTGGCCTTCCGTCCGCTCAAGCATGATACCATCTAACTTTTCGCCGCGAATGTAAAAGAGGCCAAGAACTTTGCTGTCCCCTACGACCCTGCGAAAATTTTCCAACAATTCTTCCGATGGTGAAGTAGTTTCCTCGCGATTGAACTCGTATGCCTCGCCTGTGGCAAGCCAACGCTCTGGATAAGCGGCTCCGTCCCTCTCTGGCTGACATACATTTCCACTGCTAACCATCATCTCCCCTTCTTCCAGCATACAGTGGCGATGAACAAGGCAAACACCAAATTTGTTATTCCCATACTGCTTCAAGACAGGCTCGAGTTGTCCCAATATCTCATCACGATTGGTGAAGAGTTTACTGGCCGTATCAACGTATAAGAGATTGTTGTACGAAGTCGCTTCCAATGACTTGGCTGTCATGAAGAGCGACAGTAATGGGTGTTTTAAAAATAAAGTTCAATTTTCACTGTCTGCGCCTTATAGCCCATTTATTCTCCAGATTACACTATTCATCCGATCTCAAAGGTAGACAATTCTACAGCCATTTACGTTATTCGTATGCTGTGTAGGTCACTAGATTTGTCCCAGATGATCGGACGAAGGTCTGTCATTCCGGTGTTCAGAATGTGATATCGACATGTGTACTGCAGTCACACTCGATCAATTCTAATGAATACAAAGTTCGATTTGGGTCAATTGCATGCTTCACCGCATTTCATTTCGGAACCTTTGGAGACTGATATGCGACGATAACAATATTAGAATTTAGGGCCCCACACAACATACTCGTCGGGAGCAAGAAGCAATGGCTGACTTTCTATTCAGGATAAACTATTGGTATTTACATATGACTTGTTCTGGGCTGTGGACATTGACTGAGACTTATATATGTCAGTATCCTGATACAATCAAAACTTAAAGGTCCCACTATGTCCCTTCCAGAAACATCTCTCCCACTGAGCGACGACCTGAATCACCCCAAACTACAGAAATATGCAGGTGAAAAAGTGCCAAACGGATACATTGTTATTTTTGAAGAGGGTGAGCGGCAAGTAGAGTGGCGAAGATTTCCCACTTCGCACACCTCACTTGCCAGCCGATTCTCGCGTCGTCTGCGCTAGACATGTTCGGATTCATTCCTTTTGTCTATTCATTTCGCTACATACCTCGTTTCTGTCACGCGCACGTAGCTATGGCTGGGAACGACAACTTGCATGGCCTAAACCTGACACCGCCAGCGACAGGTGCCGCCACAAGGCCGCCTAGGCAAGCAGCTGCAACTGGCACACCTGCTCCTGCTCCCCGCACAACCACCGATGCTGGGGGGGGGCGATTCCCAGGGCCACCACCCGCTCCTGTTGCTCAACTTCCTGGGAGACACGGCAATATTCCGATCCCACCAGCTGATACAACCCTACAGGACGCGCTGCGCGAACTGGCAATGTGGAAAGCTCGAACTGAAGCCCTCGAGAACACGGTTGCATCCGCCGATGTCCGCACAGCGCTGCAAACCGGCAACCTGTCGAAGGAGGCGAAGAAACCAGTGCTCCCGGACGTTGTACCAGGGCACAAAGCCAGTGTACTGGACAGTACCCGTGAGTCCAATCCCTTTTACCACACACGTTTCAGCCGCCTACACGACGAGGCTTCACGGCACCATGTACTGTCCACGCTTGCAAGTTATGATGCACGTCTCACGTCACGTTTGCCTGCCCACACGTCCGGGCAGGACATTTTCCTGCACAGCGCATAGCCCGAGCATTACGAACCCAGCTACCTATTGTTTTCCAATCAACCAAAGCAGTGCAGTGACTAATGTCACTCTGTTTTCTAGTCCTTTCACGACGTGTTGAACAGGGTTTTGCCCAGTTCGAATATATACCGTACATTTGCCTCGCAGGCCCGGCAAAATTGACGGCCGTGACGGGAGACGAGCACATGATCATTGCAGCACAGGGGACACTGGTTGCGAAAGGACTGGATCGCACAAATGAGACCAGTATCACGTTGATGACGTGGTCCGAGGCTTCCAATGTCGCCGTTGAGCGCACACGTATGCACTGGGGGGAGAAACGAGCCAGCAACCTATCGTCTCATCATGCAATTGTCCTCAAGATCGCGTACGTGTATACTTGGACCACCGCCGTGTTGTATGATATCCAACAGCGCGAAGCGCTAGCCCTAGATCCCACGCATGACCTATCCACCATTGATGCGACTGCGGTATCCCTCATCAGCGCGAAAGTAGGCTTGCAGTCGCTAGCTGTACAGCAGACACAGTTTGCGCAGTCAGGCGGGTCCCAAGTGTCACCGAACAAGCGCTCGGCAGCACATTTCCAGACCGAGGTTGAGCGCCAGCCTAAGCGTGTAGCCTCACGCGCCTTCCCTTCCCCCACGGGTGGCATGCCAACTTGCTTTCGGTGTGGCGAATCTGGGCATTTTCCCAAAGACTGTTCCGCCACTGTCACCAAAGCTGGCCGCACCCCTGCAACCTTGTCCACTACCTCATGCTCTCCCAATGGCCTCGTCTCCGCTTCTGGCTCCACGTTCTGTTTCCAATTTGCCAGTACCACCTGCCACCGTGGTGCGGCATGCAACTTCCTCCATGCCTGTTCAGTCTGCGGAGACAAGAACCATGGAGCACAGCGTTGCTCCGCGAGCCGTTGACCCTCGTTGGGTCACGACTCCTCTAAATCCAGGCAGGATCGAGGAGCTCCTCCAGGCGCTCGGCTTATTCGAGCCCTGGAAACACATAACTTCAGGTCTCCGGACCGGTTTTAGCATAGGAATTAACCATTCCCTATCGTGCACCCGTTTATTTCGCAAATCATGCATCTTCGTCATTGGATTCCACTTTTATCGATCAGTACATTGCAGACGAACAATCTGCAGGAAGATACTCTGCCCCCTTCTCTCCTGCTGCCCTGGAGGCCATTATTGGGCCTTTCGCAACATCGCCACTGGGCTTAGTTCCCAAACCACATTCATCCAAATTCCGCATGATACAGGATCTCTCATACCCTCGTCGGGACCCCCTTCTGCCATCTATAAACTCACTTATTTGCTCCGACGATTTCCCAACTGCGTGGGGAACTTTTACCTCTACAGCCAACCTAATACTAGCCCTTCCCCCAGGTTGCCGTGCAGCCACGTTCGACATTTCTGCAGCATATCGCATTACTCCAGTCCATCCAGACCAGCAGAATTTTACCTGTATTCACTGGAAGGAAGAAGTTTACGTCGACCGGGCTGCATGTTTTGGCCTTGCATCCAGTGCAGGTGTATTTGGAGCAATTGCCGACATGCTTGTTGCCATTTACTCTGCCTCGGGGTACCGTGCTATCACGAAGTGGGTCGACGACTTTTTCGTCATTGCCTTTCCAGAAGATACGTGGACCGAGGAGGACTTCACGTCCCTCACTGGTCAGCTGGGGGTACCTTGGAGTCACGAAAAGACACGGCGCCTCTCATTTGTGCAACGTTTCATGGGTTTCGACTGGGACCTGGCGAATCGCACAGTTGCTCTTCCCTCCGAGAAGCTGGAAGCAACCATTGCTCTCATTATACGGTGGACCTTGCCAGCAGCACGTTTTTCAGCCAACGATGCTGCTTCACTGCATGGCAAACTGGTTCACATTTCTTCCATCTTCCATTGTATATGCCCCTTTCTGCGCTCAGCGTCACGTTTTGCAGCAGACTTGGCCCAACAGAAATTCCGTGCAGTGAAAGCACCTACGAAGGACCTGCTTGCAGACCTATCCTGGGTACGTTTCATACTGGAGTCATCACCCAATGTACTTCCCCTCCGAAACCCTACGCCAGTCGACCTCGGCTGGTGGGGCGACGCAAGCTCATCCTTTGGCATAGGCGTGGTAATTTACGGCCACTGGGCAGTTTGGAAATATGCGGCAGGTTTCGTGGTAGGGCCCAATCAGGCCTTCGACATTGGCTGGGCCGAGGCAGTAGCAGTGGAACTAGCCCTCCTCATTGCACTCGAGTACGGCATCATTTCGAGCACACACAGCGCCGGAACCTCCTTCCTTGTTCGCTCAGACAACCAAGGAGTGGTGACTGTGATCAACAAAGGTCGCTCTCGCAGTGAGCAAACAAACCGTGTGCTCAAGCAGATGTACAGATTACTGGCCAGAAACCAACTATCCCTACACTCAGAGTACGTCACGAGCCGTGAAAATGTCACCGACGCACTCTCACAAGGCGACATACCCGCGTTTCTGCATGGATTTCCGGACGCTACAACCCGGGCGCATATTTCCCTGCCCCAGCACCTGGAAGGGAAGTTGATATCATGGTAGGTGCTGTCTTTGCGTCACGGGTGGTCCCAGACGAGTCCGAAAACGGTGAATACCACATCGAAAAGGTTGGCATGCTCAAGCTGCGCCCAAGCCCACTGCGCCCAGGATGCCCTGCCCATGACCGCATCCATAGGTGGCACGGGGTTTTCACAGCACCGTCACCTGTAATTGACAACCCCATAATCCGACACCTTGCTAGTCTTGCGGTTCAGGCGTCGCTGAAAGACCCGAGCAGCTATGGCTCGGGCCTACGAAAATTCCACATATTTTGCGACATATTTTCAGTACCCGAGGAACAGCGACTGCCAGCAAGCACCGAGCTTATCTATAGTTTCCTGCTGTGGGCTGTCACGGACCCGGACCCAGCTGACCCCATTTTTCACGATGGGATGCTCTTCGAGAGTGTTTCAATTGCCACTGCACGGAAGTACATGTCAGCAATCCAGGCCTGGCGCATTGCCCAGAATTGGCCACCACCACTGTTGGAAGCCAGCACAGCCGTCATCCTTGCCGGAATTTGTGGGATGGAGAACATACAAGCAGCAGCAGGCCATCGACGCCGCCCGCTGCGCCCACCCATCACTCTAGTTATGCTGCACACATTACGCGCATCCCTCGACCTCTCAGACCCCTTTGATGCATGCCTGTGGGCGCAATCCACGTGCGCCTTTTTTGGGCTGATGCGTTTCGGTGAAGTCTCTGTAAAGTCGCGCGCATCCTTTGACACAGCGCAACACCTATCCCGTGACAGCCTGTACTTTGGATCTGACAATGATGGTCGACCTTACGCACGTCTTCGCCTGCCTGCAGCCAAAACAGCAAAGGCAGGGGATACACAGGATGTGTTTCTCGTTGAAGAACAAGGTGACCTCTGCCTGCTTGCTGCCTTGCGAAACTTGATTGCTGTAGTGCCGGCACGTCCACAGGATCCCCTCTTCTCGTGGACTGACAAGAATCGCACTGTACGACCCAGCGTGAAGGCCCCCGCAATCAGTAAGATCAACAAAATTCTCTCCGCCGCCAAGTTTGGCAACGCATTCGGGCACTCCTTCCGTATAGGGGGCGCATCCTTTTACTTGGCCAAGGGAGTATCACCGGAAATTGTGCGCTTACACGGACGCTGGAAATCCCTGGCTTACGAGGTGTACATCCGCTCGTTTGAGCTGATTGCATCGACACACCTCGCAAACTTGGCGTGACAAACATCATTCGCCCAGGTTGGGTTGGCGGCTAGTTTCCTCGCCGCATGTTGGTCTCATTGGGTAAGCGGCTCGTTCTGCCCGCGTTCCGCGTCAGCTGCGCTGACCCAACCCAACCTACGTCTCCTTACAGATACGTCTAGCATGCGCACGCGAGATGAGCGGCAAGTAGAGTGGCGAAGATTTCCCACTTCGCACACCTCACTTGCCAGCCGATTCTCGCGTCGTCTGCGCTAGACACGTTCGGATTCATTCCTTTTGTCCCACCCACCCTGCCCTTGACAGTCAATTGAATAAATTTTCAGAAACATACAACACCTATTAATACCGCAGACATTTTAGCATTCACGTATATAGTTCTTTACGGCCCCAAGCACCCTTCATTGCTTGTAATAAATTCAATTCTCACATTGTTCACCAAACGTAGCAAGACAAATCTGTAGGAAGACCTCGTGGACAGAACCCACCCGCCCAGCGGCTCGTTCTGCCCGCGTTCCGCGTCAGCTGCGCTGACCCAACCCAACCTATGTCTCCTTACAGATACGTCTAGCATGCGCACGCGAGACGAAGCTGGACCACTGACGAGCAGCGTCACCAAACGTTTTCCCAATCAGTGGGAATCAATGATGCCCAGTTCTTTGACCTCGCCCTTTCTGACCTCAGTGACCATAACGGGGATCTCCATGATAACGAACCAAATGCCGGAATCGTTTGTTGTGCAAGTGGTCCTTTTTAATTTTCTTTTTGCTTTTATGCACACATTTAAATCGTTCCACAGCGATAATTCTACAAGAAGAATTACACACAATAATTAGCTATGATCACGTTAAGAAAATTTATGAGGATGGTATATGGCACACATGGAGCTCTGCGCAGTAAGTCTCTGTCGCTTATTTACGTCTGAAAAACTGACACAAGTGTATAGACTGAATGCGCCGTGGGGAATTTCGCGACTCAGCCACCCGGAACGGCCGAACCCAGGCGACCGCGCGCTGAGGAGCAATTTCCCCTACCATCATACCGCACCTGGAAAAAATCCTGTCAATGTCTTTATTGTGGGTACGTACGGACTCCTCTGTCAAAAAAAACAGAATTTATACAGATTGGCCGTTGATCAGATACTGGCGAGTACTACCTCTAATTACTGATCCACATAGGACAGTCCCTTGATACCACAATACATAGTCTATTCTTAGGCTACAATGTAACGAAGGCAACGGTTTCATTTTGTC
>JAEKIV010000988.1:0-13438 GCA_016801325.1 Hypholoma fasciculare | reverse complement strand
TTTAGAGGTAGATACACACATGTGTCAATTTCGCTGCCATCAAATGAAACACATCTTGAAATATACTGTCTGCAAAATTTCGACGTCTCAAGGACCGGTGGATGACTGTACACTGCATTCCCGAGCGGTCATCGCCTTCTCAAACAAATTGTGCTGCTTCTGCTTGTGCTTGAGACAATCCAAATGACCTTGTTTACGCGGGATTTATCCCAAATATTTGTGTGTGGTTTTGATGACATCTTGCTTGCCAACGAGGTCGACACCGTATGGGTCTCTGTGCCGTTGATGACGGACCTCAGTGTGTTCAACTGACACACCATTGAGCCTAACTTTACACCTCACTGAACATTCTGCAGTTGCCCTTCTGACGCAGGTGTTTTATTGGTATCGTATTGCTGTCTTCACCAAATCAAAATGCGCTGTTGCTGCAATTGTCATGGTGCAAGGTAAATTATCATCTGCCGTTTTATCGGGCTTACCCAGCTGATTTTTTTCAGCTTTCTGTTTTAGAACTCGGGTCAGCCATAGCGACGGCAATGCAAACAAGAGCAGCTAGGTTTCTGCCTGATATACTGAAGACAAAGACATCTTTGATAACAATTGGTGTATGATGGCTTTTGCAGGCGAAATTATGTTTTTCTCTGAACGTTATATTTTTGCTAGATCTGGGGAGTGAGCGGTGCTGGATGCGACACAACAATTGCCATAATTATGGTGTATTATGTGCGCTAAAATCCGAATAATTGAGCCGCATGAACTGTTCCCAACCATAGCGAATTTCTTTTGACTATATAGCGGAGAACAAGAGACACCGGGTTTCAAGGAACTCACAATATCGTGAAAAGACTGATACGCCTGACCATTGAGACGGGGTTCATCACAGGTCAGACCACAATTAAATTCTTCTCGACAAATTACTCTGACATGGTTTCCACTTCGCGGCGTCGTGCGCTATTATTACCACGGCCTTGCCCTATATCCCAGGACATCCGCCGTATTACCAGGCTACAATTGTCATTTTGGCAAAGACGTACTCAAACTCAATGATGGCAGCAGTAATTTACTGCTGCCATCATTGTGTTTGAGTACGTCTTTGCCAAAATGACAGTAAACAGCCGGATTAAAGTTGTATCCAATTCACCATCTGGTTTCCACCCTGCCTGGAACGAGTCAGCGTGGCCGATGGAATCGATGTAGGGGAGGAGCACACAAGATATTGCATTTATTAGAGACGAGTCTGTTTGCACGATGGGAGATGCGATATGAACATCATCGACATTTTTGGTACATTTAAGTACGTCGACCTGCATTTTTTCAGAGACACTGCATAATGATTTAGTATTCCTTCGAACATTTTATTTGTATGCTTTGTATAATTTGCGTATACTTACAGTTCAATATTGTTTGCTGGTGTCAACCCTGGAGGATTATGACGCGGCTTGATTTTGGTTTCTTGGGTTTCAATGAGAAAGTCGCGAGGCTTAAATTCCATCATGCAAAACGCAAGGAACGACAGTTGTTGTCGTATGTGAAGTCAGTTTAACACGGAACTGCGCAAAATGGAGGCCTTTGAGTTCGAACTTTGAACTTAAAGTTTGGAGACCGATCCTTCTGTCAAAAATCATTAAAAATTACTCATTGGCCAACGTGGGGATCGAACCCAAGACCTTCGCGTTATTAGCACGACGCTCTAACCAGCTGAGCTAGTCGGCCTATGATGATATTTTTGTTGCAAGTGGTGCTGTCGCCTAATTCTTTTTTGTAGGCGTTGCAAAGGCGTTGCAAAGTGTGAACAGGCTCGAATCATCAAGTTTGCATGAAGGTGATGTGATAGCAGGTGCTTTGGAGGCCGCAGTACCCGCAGTCCTTATGTGTGCTCGTCCCTGCAAGTGCTCGCCTGTAATTATACAAAAAAGGAAGGAATTGCTATATCAGAGGCAGACTAGCTCCCATATTATCAATTTCAACTTTTCTTTTTTCTGGAAATTGGAATTTAGTACACAGATCTTCATATCTTCAAGAGTTAGAGAAGTTAACTGAACTACAAGTTGAACTGTTAAACTATGGGCTAGGTCATTTCACAATTATTTCATGTTTTATTTTTTCCAACCTCGAACGGTCAATCCACTACTAATGCCTTTTTGGTATTCATGCTAGGATCATAACACTGTTGTTAGTAGCTAAGTCCTTACTGGTGCTTCAAAGATTAAAAGTAGTAACGCAGCCATTGTGAGTAGAGTCCCAGACATCCGCCAGCAGCCCTCGTCGTCTCATTCACCGCACTCCAGCTCCCCACCAACGTCTTTATCCCAATTATCCTAACTATCTTCGACCACTCCCAGATACCCAGCGAGCAGAGACCACTGTCAATATAACAATTTGGGTGCGAGTCGAAGGCCTTCTCCTGGAGCGCTGCACACGTCTGCGCCGCGCCGAGGCCCCCCGTCGCCTCTGGGACGAGCGTCTTCTGCAGGCACTCCATCGTGTCGAGCATCCAGGTTTTCCCAGCGGTGGACAGTGTCGCCTCGGCGGTGGCGAACTTGTCGCAGTAGACCTGGCCGTAGCCAAGTGGGTAGCCGGTGGGGCCGCATTGATAGCGCGACTCAAGGCAGTCGGTGTAGAATGTACATTGTCCGCGTGGGGGGTCTGAACATTCGTTTGAGCGCCCCGCGCTTGCTGAGGTATGTTGGAGGAGAAATAGGAAAGAGAAAGCGATCCCGAATGTTAGCCTGATCAGTGCGGGGTCGACGTTAGCCTTGAATTGATAGAGATTTTGATACTAATGAAGAGAGAATGTCTGGCCTACCTTTCGAGTATGAACATATCCTCGAATATTTCTCAGAAATGGGCTGGAAATGGCCACGACAAGTTAGAAAAGTAACACTCAGAACATGAGAGAATGGTTCATACCCAAGTTTGATCCAAGTACTGCGTCACGATTCACTGCGGCGCTGACACGCAGGAAGGCATTCTATTAATAGGACTATACATCTTGAATTTGCTTCAATTCTGACCTGCTCACAAGAAGTGCTCTCTACTTAAGGCAAAAATAACAAAATATATTACCGAACTCATCAACCGGTCTCTTTTCTGCCTCAGATTTTTTTTTGGCGAAGTAAGCACCAGTGGATAGTAAATTCCAATAGGATAATATTGAACCGTATCGGCCTGGAAAGGTTATCGGGACTGCATAATATTTTTGTACTCCGTTATATATCGGAGTCGTATCAGAGCAAGAGTTTACAG
This sequence comes from Hypholoma fasciculare, assembly GCA_016801325.1. Lineage (NCBI taxonomy): Eukaryota > Fungi > Basidiomycota > Agaricomycetes > Agaricales > Strophariaceae > Hypholoma > Hypholoma fasciculare. The sequence continues at coordinate 10,192 of JAEKIV010000988.1, read as the reverse complement.
CGAAGAGTATGTGGATGAGTACATACATACGGTCCGTCTCGGGTCAAGTTCGGTAGATTTATAGGAACATGGCCCTGACCTCATTCCTATTTTAACACCGACGCCTCATGGCCCCGCTAACTGACTAGGTCTGCCTTTACACGTGTGGGCTGCACCTGCTCTCCACTCCTATCGAGCCCATATCTCCCTAAATCCCCGTCCAAGCTACTCGCCCTATTTATGCCCATCGAAACGGACCCCGCGCAGTACTACCAAGCCTACCGCGCCTCGCAGCAGCGCGTCGGCCGCTGGGTCCAGGAGACAGACCGGCACCTGCAGGCAGCCGCACCTGCGCCTGCGGGCCAGGAGAAAGTGCAGGTGGAGCAGGTCTTCCCTGCGCTTGTGGAGCCTAAACCGCGCGCGAGTCGCCGCTCGACGTCCTCGAGGAATCGCACGCACGAGAGCCGGTCGCACTCGCGGCCCTCCTCTGGATCGAAGAAGATCAAGGTGGACAAGGCCGCGAACGCAAGTGTGCCGAGCCACAGTCGGAGGAAACGGGAAGCGCGCGACCCTTCGTTGTCTACGTATCTTCCTTATGGAATTATCCCTTTGCTGTTGGCGGTGACAGGAAGGTCTGCGCTGTCAGTCGTCCTTGGAGTGGTGCTTTTGGCGGGGTATAACCTGAATGTGAGCTAAATCTCCTGTTTAAACATATTATCATCATACGACGACTCTGTAGATCCCAGAAGCCGAATCTTCAAGAAGCTCGAAGAAAAGCCGTCATTCGTGACGCGAGATCGATACACCTGAATATTCTGCCACGACGAATCCACGGGCACAAACTATTACTTATTGTGCCTATTGCACCTCAGCGTTTCAACATTCAACTCTTTGCTGTTTCCCATCGCATTTACCTCGCATATCAACCAAACTCACACTAGATACCACCAACCGGATTCCAAGTAGATGCTCAGTAGGCGTTCAAGCCACCATTAAATATACCAACTACACATGCATTTGCTATGCCTCATCACACATCATGCCCTTTAGAACATCGCGACGTCTCTAATAATTATACATTGAAGACTCCACCTAAGTATCATAGAATAAATAAATACAGCGCGGCATAGAGAAAGGTACGCGAAAAAACAAAGCAAAAGCGACATAGCCGCCGCCTGCGCCTCGTGCGTCAGACGAGCGGTATAACTATTAACGCGAACGGGTGTAGACTGTCCGATTCCGTGCACCGCGTATTCCAGAATTGTGTATGCGGATTAATATTAGCATGCTGACCTCTATTCCTCATCCTCGAAGCGCAGGATTTGCGCATCCTCGTCGATAGGTACATTGCGATACCCCCTCCGCGACTGGAAGAGGTACGTGTCCGCCCGTGAGGCGACCCACTCGTATGCGATACCCGCGACGCCGACGACGAACCAGGGCACCGACGCAAGGGTGGCCATGACGCCCGTGTCGTGGCCGTATGGTGAGCGTGCATCGCCGGGTAGGCGAATTGTGCTAAATAAAAGCGTGTCAGCACCTCGAGGTAATAACGTCAATAGAACTAGTTCTCACCCTCGTGCAAGGCCGCTGCGGCGGTAATACGAATAGGCCACCAGAGCGGTGAACCCAAATGGCAAGAGCAGCATCCAGAACCAGAACCAGCTGCCCTTCGAGCGTAGACCAGGGCAGACGTGTCGTTTACCGCGGTCGGGCCGCTCTCCGTCCACACAGCTCGAGTACGGGATCTGGCGGTATGCTGTTCGTTCCCACCAGTACTCCTCGCCGTTCGAGCATGCCTCCTCCGATGGCAGCGGCGTGGTTCCAGGCACCAGCACGCAATCGTCATTTTCGTCGCGGACGTGGTTAAATTCGCTGCACGTCATATGATCAGCGCCAGAGCAATAGCGGGGTGGGATGAGTTTACCATTCGAAATCTGCCTTCGTACATTGGCAGTTATCGACCAATACGTTCTCGGCTTTTTGAACATCGCCAACGACACAGTCAATATTGCGCACTCTTCTGTGGTATTTAGTCTATTCGCCATATGTTTTCAGTTAGAAGTGGAATATTCCAGTGAATCACACCTGTCGCCCAAAAAGACATTGCTCAGGCCGCGACTCGCTTGGACTCCACAGCTCGAAGTCGTCATGACCGGGATCCTCGGCGTTGACCTGACCTGAAAACCCAAATGTAAGCCTTGATTATTTTCCTGGAACAAAGCTACTCACATTTCCGCGCCGTCAGCGCCGTGAAGTCAATATGGACTCCCACCGCCCCACCGACGTTCTTCGGACCGTCACACAGTAGGAGGAACCTCCGGCTCGTGTCCGCGGGGACCGTGATGATCGCACGCACGCGCACCTTCTCCTCACTAAACTTGTACTCGTGCCAATCGAGCCCCTCGTTGGTACTGAACAGAATGAAGTCTGTCGGAGCCTCGTCGTTCGCCATGACCAGGATCGAGCCCGAGTCTCCGAACTCCCATAGGTGAGCGTCCTTATGCACCTCCTGCCATGTGAAGCCTGCATCCCGACTGAGGAACGTGTCGCTCTGGTCATACGGCGCCAGCACCTCGCCGACGTTGCCCACTGCCATAAGCAGACCCGGTACAGAGGGACTGCTGTATTGAGCGCGGGGGTCAAGGCGTTCTGTGTACCCATGAATGTGCAGTTGGCATTTCTAGACGATAACAGTTAGCCCCCAAAAGAGCCTTTGTAGAGGACGAGGAAACTTACAGTTCCTTGGCAAGCATATTGCTGACCGAGAGAATCCGTCTTGGGAGGAGGCAGAGGCGTCCATGTTCCACCTGTAACGACATTCAGTAACGGTTATAAATTTATAAATCACTCTGATCGTACCATCGTTGTGCGTGATCCGGCTCTGCAGTTGCTTAGACTTGCTATGTATAGCCTCATCCGGGTTGGCGACGATGTTGATGAGCGCAATGCCGTCCAGCCCAACCATCTTCTCAAAGTCCACGTATCCGGCATTGTTACGGTTGACGTTTTCGATTGAGACACCAAAGTAGGTTCCATTAGAGTTAGACTTAAGGATGGTTCCCCAATACGGCGCTGGCGGCTCCGACATTGTCATGTGCAAGAAAAGAGACTTCGTGCTCGATTCGAGGATGGTGTACGCCTGTTGTGCTGGGTAAGCAGAAGGTATTGACAGCACAGAAAATACGTACATGTGTCTCCGGGTGCATCGAGGGTGGGAACTGACCCGCCGCGAAATGTTTGCCATCCAACGAAACCTGCAGCTCCAGCGCCGACTGCGACTTGGTCATCTACAAAAAAAGGGTTGATCGTAAGACCACACCTACTACAGGTGTCCAAAGAAACATACCTCGGCCACGACGAAGAACTCGGAGAACTTGGCAAACCCAACTACAGACTCAAATATCGTCTGCTTCCGCGCATAGAAATTCGACCCGACCACAAGACCAAGAGGATTGGAGCCACCCGGCCGCTTTGGCTGCGGGGCATTCTTGTCGCGATAAGCCTCGCACACGATCTCTTTCGGGTCCGCATCGAGTTGGCTGTCTCGCGCAAACGCGCAATTGCGCACAAAGTCATCAATGGGGTACCAGCGGCGCCCGTTGTCCGTGGTATAGTGAGCCTCGGCACGGCATTTCGAGCCCCCGCCCGACGCCGTGCAGTCCTTGTTGCCGACCCAGATAAGGTAATCCGTCTGCGTCGGGTGAAACTGCATGACCTGCGCGCCGAAGGCGTTGGGTCCATTCTCGGCGTGCGCGACGTACCAGTTTCCCCCTGTGTTCGTAGTGTAGTAGTACTCATTGGTCGCGGAGATGAGGAATGCCCGGTCGTTCGAGTACTTGTGGTGGTAAAACGCGAGGAACTTCTTGCCTGGAACCGCTTCCTGCCAGTGATAGCCTTCGTTGCTTGATTGCCAGACAGTTTGATCATGCAGGCGAACAAGTATAGTCTGGGTAATTATGAGCACCAGTCTCTGGATAGAGTGAAATGTACTTACAGTGGAATCCTTGAAATACGCATATTGTGCGATGGGAGATGTGAAAGTGTGTTGGATATGCGCCACCTCTCCCGCCGGTGGTTGGGCTGTATTCGATCAGTTCTCCGCTTGCTGCTGAGAATGTGCACATTGGCCTACCTTGAGAGCATGGCCGTTGGATTGGTTTATCCTTTTCTAGCCCACCAATGCAAGTATCGCCTGATATCTTTCTGTAGCCAGAAGAACCTTGGTACGTCCCGTCAGGCTGCTCGATCTTGCAGACACCTGCTGGAACAGGCTCGAGGCCCACGAGATCGCACTTGTCGCCCACGCGCACAAAGCCGAAGTCGCTTGAATCCAACGTCAATCATAAGGCGCAATGGCACACTTGAGTGCACACACCATTCATAGTCTGCATCCGTACATTCGCACTGCTCTTCGTGAGATACAGGATCCTTGAACTTTTCGCCCACGTAACACTGCGCATCCGGCTTTCGGCGTTTGTACCATTGCTGGGGAGCAAATTAGTACGGACAAGCAAAAATTTCGCCGAATGACACACCTTATGCCCAATCAAGCATTCAGAATTATGAGGTCTCGCATACCATTTTTCGTAGTCACCGTCTGTGCACTTCTTTCCCCGCGTTTTGCTGAAATCCAGGTAAACAACCACTACAGCTCCGACGTCCGGCTTCTGGTCGCGCTTGGACACCATCCCTAGTAAAAGGAATTTCTGCGATGTCGAATCCGGTAACGTAACCAGGCCACGGGCCGCGAGCCTGACACCAAGGTTATACGTTTTCCTATATATTATTGAGAAATCAGTCGGAATACATGGAAGATGCACTCATACCATGATTTCCCTAGATCAAGTGAGTATTTCACCGTATCGGTCGCCTCCTCGTCATCTACAGCCACCATGATGCTACCTTGGTCGCCGAACTCATACTTGTGGGCGCCCTTGGCAATCATTTGCCACGTCAGCCCGCCGTCGGTACTGAGGAACGTGTCGCTCTCCGTATAAGTTCGTAGATGTTCACCGACGCTACCGACACCCATAACGAACCCAGGGGCAGGGGACGAGAAGATGCGCCCATAGTTGTGGGGGGTTGTGACTGAGTGTAGATGGAGCGAGCACACGTCGAGGTTGGAGGTATCGCAGCCGACATTGTTTCCATCGATGTCCTTCTCCGGTCCCTTCATAGCCGCCCATGAACTGCCGTCGTTGAATGTGATCAAAGACTTGAGCTTCTTCGGGGTGCCACGACGCTCGACATCAAGCGCATTCGAAACTACGTTAGCGATTCCGATTCCGTCGACGCCATAGACACGTTCGTAGTCTACGTATCCATCTTCGTTCCTGTTTGTGTCCGCGAGACTCTCGACAAAGAAAGTCCCGTTAGAATTACTGACAAAAAGCGTCCCGATTGCACTTTTGTCCTGTAGTACGACGTCCACCGCGAGAGAGTGCATTGTCGACTCGAGCAAAGTGTATGCGTTCTCGCGCAGCTGAGCAGATGTAGCATGGGGGAACCGTGCCTTCGCCCAAGTCTTCGTATCCACGGTCACGTACAATAGCATTTCACCAGAGCGTTCCTTGTCGAAAAAGTCGGTACTAGAGAAGAGCCGGCTCGACAGGAGGTCGTGTGCGCCATTCGCGCTTTTGTCGAACGCGACGCAGTAGATGAGATCCGCGTGCGCCTCGTGCTTGAAGTCCTTGGAGCTGTGTGCAAACTGGCAGCGGCTGGTATCCTTGAGAAGCGTTTGGACGCTGTCGCTGAACGCTTCCTTGGTGTAGTACGTCTGTGCGGAATGAGATGCAGAATATGACATGATGAATGAACACGCACCTCCTGGGTGCAAACAAGACTGAAACCACGGCGCTCGCACTGGCTACCTTGATACAGGATATGACCATACTTTTTGGGATCAGAATGGAATGATAAAGGCCTCGCCACCGAGGCTGGCGGCATTGGGACGTCGAATGGTCGCCATGTCCTCCCTCTGTCTTCCGTGCGATAATGTGTCGTACCGTCGGTGAGTGCAAAACCCTGTAGAATGCGTAAGCTTAGAACATCCACCCCTCCGCGCTACTCACATATCGGTTGTCCGTCGGGTGCTCGAAGACCATGACGATTTTGCCCCTGGGCACTCCGTCCGCGGCCTTGAACGTCTTGCCCTCGTCAAGGGAAACATACACGTTCCCTTCCATAGAATCATGGTATATCACGGTCTAAAAAGCTCCTGAGCCAGCCTCGCGCGAATATGTACACGTCACCTACCTCCGTATCGTCGAAAAAGAAGAGGCGCGCTGGGAGATATGCAAATGAACTGACGGCATGCTCAGGTTGTCCCTGTGCCGCCGCGAGCAGCGCGCTGAGCGAGACGAGAAGGCCGGCGCACAATGTCGCCAACCCCCAGTGTTGTCGCATCATCAGTAGTGTTGGTTTTGGGCAAAGCGCTGTCGCTGCTGCGCTCGGGCCTGGCAGTGACGATGGTAACACAGCCACCACGCTTGCCACGCTGACGGTCCCAATATTTCGTTACAAATTACATAAAACTATTTACAGGAGACCACGGTTATAAAGGTACATAATCTCGAGAGACCGTTGTTGGGCTGGTGACAAACCGATAAAAGTGAGTTTGAATCCTATGTGCTGCTCAAAGATGGACAAATTTGAAATTGAGGGAAGTAAGTACTTCAATCGATTGATTTTCCATGAACTTCAATAAATTGACCTTCCAGATACCAGAGCCGCATGGCTAATGTATATAGGAACCACAGGAATAAGTAAGCACGGGAGGTATTAGAAAGATTGGATGAAATTCTAGAGGAATTCACGTAAACTACAGAAAACGACGCCACGGTCGGGGTGTTGTACGAGGAGTTAATAAGCGCTGCGGCTTGTTCACCAGCAGCATATGTCGTAGAACCCAGCTACATTCAGAAAGGGTCAGCGTGGTCAAATATTGACCGGAAGATATGATCTCACATGAGCTGCAAAATCGAAGGGAAATACGGAGGCGTTCGCCACGCGGACATTTGCTGTGGATATGTACAGCGACGACGACATGCCACTGGCACCCATGCAGGGCATCGTGTGCATGCGAACAGCTCCGGTGAAGCGGCGACGGGGCTTCCACGGAATCGGAATCCGGATACCACGCCCGTCATCCTGCGCACATCGTGCATTCACTCCGTAAACAGTCGCCGTTAAGAGTGATAGAAGGCAAATAGAAGGCCGAATTAGGATCACTTCCCGGATGTCGACGGCGCGTTGAGAGCAACGCAGGAGGCGTCGGCGAGTGTTCCTTTGTCTCCTCGAGAGGTGCAGTGGTTTCACTTCGCTGGTAGCTGCACGCCCATAGACGTTACGGTAGGTTAATTCAGGGGCACCTCCTGCGTAAGTATTGACAGCGAGAACTGGTTTCGGCGACGGCGGAGAAGTGACGCGCGAGTGGGTGACGCCAAGCTTGAGTCTGGTTGGAAGCGCGCAAAGTTTGAGTGCGAGGAGCGCGAAATAACCTGGGTGGGTGAGCACGGTAGCAGAGGGCGGCAGAAGACGAGGAAAAGAGCCTGTGCTGCTAGCTGAGTCACGGAGAGCATCGTCGATAGGCGCGCGGAGTGAGGAGAAATCAAAGCGCGAGGAGGACCCTCGTGGAGGATCCTGGAGCCACACAGCCGGCAGGAGGTGCGCATAGAGCGATTAAGGGTGGCCGAAAATGACCTGTGCCTCAAACTGGGGCCGCGGCAAGCGTCGAGGAGATCAAGGAGGGCGAGATTATGCAGTAAAAAAGGGAGAGGGGGGACGCGGTTCCTGCGCCAAAGTTGTCTGCGTCTGTGGGTGATTGCTGGGGGTCTGCTTATGCGTTTCCGCCTCGATGCAGGTAGCCGAAGTCAACCCGCTGCTGGCCCGCATCAAGCGTCGGTCCCGAGATCACGGGTGTTCAGAGCGCGCAGTTCGCGTGCGGGTGAACGCGTAAAGGAAATGGGCGCGTGTCGAGCGGGATCAGGGACAGTGGTGGGAGAGTCTGCGTACTCATGTCAGCGGGGTAAGAGAAAGCAGGAGCGGAAGGGTCGTGCGCCTCCGCGAGCGCGACGTCTCAATTCAAATAAATTTCGCTGCCTTGTTCGACGGGTCACCTCGTTAATTTGGCTGCACCGCCTTTATCAATTTTCGCTCTTGTTCCCCCCCTCCTTATTTGAAGAAGCCGACGCGTTTTGGACGCGCCTGGAATCAGCATTCTTCAAGAATTTCGTATCATGTCAAAGTATCTATTCCGCTCAGATACATAATATAATGCTGATAGCATATAGCTTTTGAGCTCATTCTTTTCATATTTGAAGAAATTCTTTTATTTTTGGGAGAGAACCAGGTCCATTAATGTACTCATCGGGGACGCGGCGTAGGGGCGGCACGCGCGTGCGGGGGGCGGTCGTGCTTGTACTTGTGCAGGGGCAGGCGGTTCGAGGAGTGGTTGGGATAGGAAGGATGAGATGCGTGAGCGCGGGTTCGCAGAGGGCCGCCGCTTTAGCACGCACGGTCCCGCCGTAAACGCGGGGTGACGCGAGGACGCCCCGCGCGAGCGCGCGGTGCTCGCGCTCGGCGTGGCAGTGCGTGCGCTTCCATAGAATCCATACATACGCTCTCCTTCACCTAAATGACTGACCGAACATTTACATATGCTCATGCTTATTCTCACTACTTATTGCGCATCAAACAACAGCTCCGTCAAGTTGTGACTCTCTGCCACCTCCGTCTCCGCTCCCGGGTGCGGAATCTGCTGCGCGCCCACTGCGCAAGCTCCGAGCCCCAACCTCGGGAGACTGAAGTTGGCAAGGAGCACCGTGCTCGCGCAGACACACATGGAGCACACAGAGTCCTGGCCTCAATGGCGCGAGGGTGTATGGCAGAGGCCCGAGGGTGCACGGGGTCAGATCAGAGCGGGAGGAGGGACTGGCGGGTGCGTGGATGGGAAGGGTGGCAAAAAGGGAGGCAGCGCCATCCGAACGGCGGCAATAGCACGCTGCACAAGGAGTGCCAGTGCCCGATTACATAGTGGTGCCCGCGCCAAAGACAACAATGCATTAATATATGGATCAAGCGCGCCCGTGCAGGTGTGCTATCCAGAGCTGTGACATCCTACCTTGGATCATTTTGTTTTTTCCCAAATATTTTTTCTAGGATGATCAATGCAGTCAATATGCCAAGTCCAGTCACAGTTTCAATTGATTGTCAGAATACAAGTTTTACAAATCACATATTGGTTCTTGGATCAAAGTACTGAAAAATAGAATGGTGATTAGCTGTAATAACCTAAGCTCCCATAGTAGATTGAACAGCTGAATTGTCTAAAATTAAAATAAGCAATAATGTTGAAGCAATTATAACAATTATTAATAATTTACCTGGAGCAGCATATGGATGTTCTTAAATACAATTAGGTGGAATAATCAATAAGTTGACATTTTTAGAAACTTACTTAAACGATTTTGAAGAACTATATGAAGAAAATTTTCTTTTGCAAGTGGGGTTAATTTCTGAAGAGCTTTGGGATCCATTAGGATTTCAGATCCAGATATTTCCTGCTCCATGTTTTTTCTTTCGTTACTATTGATGTAATTCTCCCAGGATTGTTGGAAGGAAGTTTCAAATGAATAATTATGCTGGTCAACCCAAAAAGAGTTTTCCAGGCATATTAAAATTGCTAATCTCACTCAGTATTTGAATAAAAAACAGCTAATGCTAAAAAAAATAACAAACCAGCAAATGTGGTAAAAGTGGGTAGTTGAGTCTATAAAATAAATTAAGCATAATTGACAGTGCAAAATTGAAAAAAAGAAAACCAACAGTGCTTTGAAGCTTGCTAATATTGTCAATGGCTATGTCTGTCTGCAGTGAATGTAAAATTGTGCTAGTCAGAGAGTGAGAAACATGGACTTACAATCTGGCATTTATATTTTTGGTACAAAAATAAAAATATGTGAAATATTTAAAAGATCAAGAAAAGATCAACAAACCCCCTACACATACAAAATATTGAAGTTTTTTGACCAAAAAAGTCAATAGGTCACTTACTGGCTGGAAGGAATTTCAAGCCAAAATGTCAGAATTTCCGCAACACCTAGCCTGACAACACAGTTCACTCACTTGCTGGAAGGAATTTCATGCCAAATTGTCAGAATTTCTTCAACACCTAGCCTGACAACACAGTTCACTCACTCCCTGGAAGGAA
>JAEKIV010000984.1:6588-19610 GCA_016801325.1 Hypholoma fasciculare | reverse complement strand
GTTTATTATGGACGCAGAGTGGATTTTGCATCGATGACATGGTGCGTGTATCCTTCGTGTTCCCGGAACGAAACCGAGTGATCATCAACGGGGTCCGTCCATCTGGACGCAACTTCAACGGGCAGGATTGAGCATGTGTCTCTATACACCGGAGAGATGGGGGAGATTTCTGGAACTATAATACATTTCCCTACATTATCACAAAACTGCTTCAGCAAATTTCCCCGAGTTCGTCGTCGAGCGCGATTCAATGGCCTTGCAGATCAGAATCTCAACATCAAAGAAGTATGGACATATATAAGCGCGCCTTGATATATCTATCCATTAGGTATATCACCTGTACACTGGCAGCTGAAAAACAATGTATACGATTCCATACTTTCTTTAAAAATTAGCTAAGCATGTTCAAAATCTTTGACCGTTGACAAATTTCAGAAGAGGTGGTAATTGCTAGGTACTGACTCGGCATTGAAGCTACTACAACATACTTATCAGCAATATGGATAACAAGGTGACAAGCATCCTGCTCAACACTAACCTGCTCGATATATTCGTAAACTCGACTGATCTTAATGTTCAGAGCTTGAAAGGCACTGTCGTAGTCGGTTTTATTGTAGGGGCATCTTGCGGACTCGTCAGTAATGATAGTTCGATACATTGAGGCAAGATTTTGGATAGTGGAAAAAAGGTCGGCGTTGTTAATGCAATCAGCAACACTGAAATCAAGATCGTCCTGTAGATAAAATTAAGCAAGTAATACAGATCCAGTACAGTTGAGAACACGGTACCGCAGTTTCAACAAGGCGCTTGATAGCCGACACGCTTTCGGTACTCCCATCAAGACGATAGATGTGAGCGAAATATCCTACGTCCTTGATGAAATTTTCAATACGCGAAGTGTGTGAAGGTGACAAGAGTCTCTCTTCAGCCTCTTCGGATGGCAAATTGTCATGAGAGGATACGGCAGGAAGTCGGGGCGAGTTGGGGCACTGAGACATGAGATTACTAGATTTTTGGTTCATTTAGAAATAGTATCAGTAGCGGCAGGCGCGATTGGTGAGAAACACTCACACAAAATATTATTGGAAGTATTATGAGTTTGAGTACGTCGGTTGTTCTGCCCAATGGGAATGAGGAGAGGTTGGGTGCTAGTGGAAGCTTGAGCGAAGCCAAACTGCAAAACTTCGTCTTTTATCGACTTGTATAAGTAGTAACACCCAAACGTTAAACTCCGACCCTGAATAATTATATACACAGCGTCTTATTACTCTCACCTCAGCTGGCGATACACACAGATGCTCGAGCTTATGACATTTGCCAGCTAAATGCAAAAACCTAGATACACTCTCAAATTTCTCTGTTCGCTGACAAATGCCTCTTTTTTGGCACTCTGAACGCGCGAACGCCCGGTGCACCGAGCACCCGAGCAATTATACGTAAATCTGATACCATAACGAGACAGCCGTGCAGCGTTTGTCAGCAAACGAAGAAAAACGAAATGTATCTAGGTTTTTGCATTTAGCTGGCATAGATATATATTACCCTTTGTCTCTCATCAATTGTCTCTCATCAATCCGCCTTTATTGCATCTTCATATGAAGGAAGAAACACAACTAGCACTCGATCAACTGCTTCAAAAAAACGGTGGCATGCCTGTCTGTATAGAAGGACGGAGATTCGACCCTGTCCATGGAGATGAGGAGCAGGAGAAGAAGCGGGAGAAGACTACTTACTAATCACGTACGGTGTGGCGGCCGTGATGTTATTTGAATAAGGTTAATTTACCGCAGCAGTGTTCGCTCGTAAAGGCAGCTGATTTCCTCGAGATTCTTTCGTTTATTCTGGCTATCGTATTGCACGCACCTGTCGTATCAAAGACCGACGACTTTGTCAATGGGAGTTTGATAGGAGTTCTGAGTGAGTCGTCCGCATTCAGATTCAGTGAGTCGTATCTACACTGGCCGAAGTTGGTCAATACTACTTTGCGATGGAAGGGCCTTACTTACTGCCTGGTTTCGGTTCGGCACATGGATGATTTAAGTCACTAGGCTTGGAACTTCGAGAAGCTACAATCAATGACTCCGGAATTTAGATATATCCGAAATAGAACGGGAGGCCTCACGCTCAAGCTCAAGCTCAAGGCTGAGACACGATGCAGCAGTGCTTGTGCATATTTATGTGTGTCCTGGAACCGAATAACCACAGCCCAAAATTCTGTTCAGCATCATTTCCACCTACACAAGACTCTAAACCTCACAGCGATGATGTATGCCATATTAGATCATCCCATCGTTAATATTGACGGTACTGGTAGGTTCGTTGATCATTTTATCATGACACTCGAATGATGTTTTTTGAGTAAGACTTTCCTGTGCGTTCTTCCCGTTGTCTGTGCGCCTTCTGTTGACGCTGGCATACCAGACCACTAGTGATGGTTCATCGAGGGCGAATGTAGACTCTGTACACGATCCCCCACAAAATAAATCCCCAATCGATCCAGAGTCAACCAGTTCAACGGTTATATCTCAAATAACAGATGTTAGGTTCTCAAATCCAGATATTCTGAGCCATGAAGCTGAGCGCACGGCGTTAATATCCGAGTCAAAGCTCAGACTAGTCATCACAGCGCTCGAGTCCGAGCAGACACTTTTTAAAAAGAAGCGAAAACTTGAACATGCAGTCTCGTCCTCGTCCTCAAACTCCCGGTCAGACTGTAGTCGTACGTCCGTTTTAGCTTACATCTACTATTGTCGATGACTACTGCCCATGATTTCCTAGCTGCAACAATTGATGTCGTCGTTGAGGAAGACTCAGAGGCGCGTGGACTGTTCGAAATGTTAGGCGCGGAAAAATGTTCCACACTTTTGCCGGTGGCTCAATATACTTTGCAGATTCTTTAACATCTGCTCTACATTTCTGTTGGCCTATACCGTCTCTTCTAAAGCTCCCGCTTATAAATTTTTGCAGGCCTGTGTTCAATCAAGAGACTGATACTTATGACTTTCTGCGCAAATGGTCTCCGTTTTCTGTGAGTGCTATCTGTTTGGTGGCGTCCCTTGTTAAGGACGGAGGAGGTAAGTTCTCTTTTATCCACCGGTGAATAGTGCAACAGATACCTATATTGTAGCATCACCAAGTGACAGTCAGCAAAGATACCTTAAGGAAGTGCAAGCTTGGTCGGCGGAAACTTTTCACGGTCCTGCGTCGTCATCCGTCGACTCGGAGTCTGTGCGATCCATGGGTATGTCCCTTACCACAGCTTCAAGTTATTCACATTTTCAGTGATGTCAACGTCCTCTAGTTCTCCTTGCAGGCTGGATGGACGAGGGATATGTTCTAGGAGGCCACGCTTTGCAAATGGCTATGAGCCTCTGTAAGTGCCTTCGATAAAGTACTCATGGTCGTAATGAAGCGTACTTATCTGACTGTCTTGTCTTTCTCCCCAAAGCCATGGACACGGCGTGGCCCCGGCTGCGCGCGATCATGGAAAGAGGAGGCCCTATTCAACCCGAGAGCTTTAAATTGGAGTATGAGCGCCTGGTTGTTCACGCGAGGACGTGGTTTTGTGTATATTTGCTTGAAATCCGGTAAGTCATATACGAGCATGTCTATCCTTCGACCGTGAAATCACCAGCACCGGCGCGCTACGTTGACAGAACATCACATGGAATGGGTCGGCCTCCTACCATACTTACTGATGAAAGCATCAGATATTGTCGTTATTTTGTCGCTAATACCTTCTCCCAAATGGACGATGTCGGACTAGTGTCCTCTGTAGAGTTCATTGCAACTAGAGCAAAAGTACGATATGCCATGAATCTCCTAAATTGTCCTGTGAGACTGGAGGAGATAGCAGAGCTAGAAGCGGCTCATGCCCAATGCCAGGATTGCTATCAATTTTGGGATGACCTTCTATCAACGAGATAGCGAATACAATACATCCAGAACCTACTGTATCAAAATGCAATCTGCTTGCGAGACATCACCCAAAAAAACGTTCGACAAACGCCGTACGCGCAAAGACAGCTAGCAATGCAATCAATAGATCTGGCAAATCAAGCCTTGTTAATTATTTTCAATTCGGCATTTTATAAACGAGGCTTGGCATCTGGTACGTCCCATAGTGTTCGACCTGAGCAGTACCAAGACCCTTATTTGATGATCTCATGCTAGCTGTCCAATACACCCACATGACTACCACATTTACTGCATCGTTTCTTCTGCGCTTAGTGCGTCTTTTGTACGTCATACTTTTTTACTCCAGGCATGCATAGTTAGTCAAGTAACATTCCTATAGCTCCGATGCCGCACAGGTCGTGGAAACTTGTAGCCGAGTCCAAACACTTGCCGACGTGTTGATAAAAAGTAAGCTTATTTATTCAGCTAGAAACATTGTTTCTGAGGCGCACTAGCTCCAGGGAAGCGATACGGTCTGGTATTGCAGAGCATGGTGGGGAATACACAAAAGAAAATGGTCCACCAATCTCACTGTGACTGACTCTCTGGAGAGTATGTAGCTTGAGAAGGAAGTGGCGGATATATGACATATGCTAGCCTCCATGATCACGATCAGGTGCGAAATCAGAGCGAGGGACGGACGGACAAATTTTCAGGAAAAGGGTCCATGGTCAAACGTATTATGTCTGGTTCAGTGTCCTGAATCCTGATATTGTTCGTTTAATTACCAGAAGATGGGGTATAGGGTAACCGGCGGGCGGTGGGAGTGTGCTCGAATGTGCATGCACACTTTCACGCTGTTTCGATACTAAGGCAGAGTCGCGTCATCCGCTACCTCCGTGTGAACACACTTCTCTGGTAGCGACTTCGACTGTCCAACGATTAGGTCGCGCAAAATTCTCTCAGAGCAATTAATGTCTCAAGATCTCAAGAACGCAGCTCAGTCACGCCACGTTCGTGCGAGTCAAGTCAATTTTCCGGGATCATTGTATGTTTACCGCGTTAATTCTACCGCCTTGTCCTCAAAATGTTACTGCAAGGCGCAAGATACAGACATAGAGGATAAACAAGCAACATGGAGTAACACGGATCGCACAGGATTGAAATTTATTTACCCCAGGAGGAAGTTCGCATGTTGTGGGAGCGGGCGCATAAAGCAACCCACTTGTCCATTTGCCACAAATTCCACATGCACGCTCACACATCTATTCGCGCACGCTCTATCAAGAAAACACATATTAATTATCTGAAGGCTAAGTACGTAGATTAGACACTCATTGTATTTGGAAGATGGCGGGAGGACAAGGAATATGTGAATGTACCGTTAGTGTCAATAATCGCCTTGCTTGTCTGTGCACTCAGCACGCACACTCCCTGGTAGACATGGCTCAATCGTGAGACGAGCTGCTAGTCCGCTGTATCCCGAGCCCCGATCCCTTCCGGGCCCTAGTTTTACCCTCCGTTCGTAGTGGTAGTACAGCACATAGCTATCCGCGTTTGTCCTGTCATGTCAAGATCGTCTTCCTCGCGCCATGTCGTGGCGGCATCCATTGCAGAAGAGCGTGGGCCGCGGCGCTGACCACATGCGTCCACCCGCCGTCGTTATCTGTGCACTTGCCGCACCCACACGCGTTCGCCTCAAACTTGAGGTCGACGACGTGTGCTGCTACCGCGCTTCCATTACTGAACACAAGGTGGAACCCCAGACTTCCTTACCTCAAATGGGAGTAATGATATGTATCAGTGAAAGTCACAGCGCCACATCGTTTAGGATCAACCAGAGCGTCTAGAGGTGTCCCTAGATGTCTGTTGGCTCTCCGCGTCGCGTCACTGACCGGTGGGTAATCGTGAGACCATCATTGACGTTGGCAAGTTGACGGTGTAGGGCGGCATCGACAGGTGGTGGCGGAAGGCAGATGGGGTTTGGCGTGTTCAATGGTGACGAGAATGGGTGCGCCGTTGGGAATTGAAATATTGACGACTGATACGCAGAGCAGTTGTCGTCATCATCCGATGCCACGCAGTCACTGGGTGTGATGGCGTGTCAACGGCGAACAGGTGTCAACAATTGATGGAGCACGGATCAAATCGACACTTGCACCAGAACCATGACATAAATGCGTCCCGACAATTTAACCCGGACCCTCACCAGCTCTCCTCCTGCGTAAAGGAATGCACCGGCCAAGGCGCCTCACAGCGCGAAGAGGCCGTTCTCCTGGATGAAGCCAGCCTATGAAGACATGGATACGGTGCTGTATCGCGTTCGCAGTAGCTGTGATCCTCCTGGTTGCAACGAAGACGTCGGACACGATGGAACAGGCCGCGTTCTTTTGTCTGTATGTCAAACGTTTTGCGTTGTTAGTCTGCCCGAACTGATATTTCGAGCGCAGCATCGTAGCCATCAGTGTTCCACCAAGTTTGGCACTCTCCATGTATCTGAGCATGGGGCTTAGTCTGTTGCCTGGTATGGTCATTGCGTGGGCGTGGGGTAACACTGCCATGGGCCAGGTATTAGTTCTGCAGCAACGACAGAAGTTGGCAGCGCTGTGAGTACATCTACCATGAATAAAAGGTCGGTCGTCATCCTCATTATGTTGGTTCGATAGAATGACTCCAGATCAGTCAGTTTCCCTACAAACTTGAGTTTGGCATTCCACGCCCATTTCTTGGACCGTCGGTAAGTCCTCCAACCCAACATAGTTGGCCCATATCTCATTCCGACTACTGATAGTTTATCTGTCACATATAGATTCTTCATTTTCTTTGGGGCATTCGGCTGGGGCGCTATTCGCGCGTATCTTTCTAATCTTACCAAGTCCGTTTTTGCCTTGATTGCTATGGACGTGGTATGTCGTCTCCAACCTTGCATGCTATATGCAAGATTCTGATTCTCTAGCAGATTTGTGCTACGGGTCCCTGTACGGCTTTGTTGTGAAGCTATTCGAGCTTCAATTCTCAGAGTTTCAACAATGCTACCACTGTCAAATTACACGGGTCTGGTGCAACTGTTTATAATTCCCGCGGCATTTTATATTGCAATAGCTATCGCAAGTCTGGTTCTTATCTTCCCAGAGAGCTGAAGACTTGTTTATGTAAGTCCGGTACGCTTGCTCTGTCTATTTTCGTCGGGCTTGAATGAACACTTTTTTAGAACGTCACTTTGGGAGAATTTCTGGAGTGTGAGTATCTTATAAGAAAAATTTGTGACCTAACATCTAACGAAGCGCAGCCCGTTCTCGATATTATGATAGGGACTTTGAACTGCGGGAAAACTTGGTCCACGAGTTGGGCGAAGTCACATCATAAATGAAGTTCACAGGCACGGATACGTCCGTCGGGCACTTATCACTTTTGGACTTGAGAACGATAAATGAAGGATCAGATCGATCAAAGTCTACCATGTTTTACACGAGGTGCGTATCTTTAGCGTGTGCGTGTCATAGGGATTTTTAAGTCTTCGTTCCATCAGCGGTTTACATGCAATCACCCACTTCGTGAATGATACAAACATACGCGAAACCAATGAAGTACATTCAACAACTGTGCAGCCAAATTCGGGCACGCAAACTCCTCGTGCGCCTAATCTGTATCAGGCGTTCCTTTCCAAAACGAAGGAACGCGAGCCCAAGCACGGCCATTATCTAGGCTCCCATCTCAATCCTCCAGGCCGCCTCTGCCGATTTCAGAACCGCAGTGGAATCGACGCTCCTCTGCGTCGTGGACTGGTTCCGGGACTGCAATAGCCGTAAACTAACCAGCCTCTTTCAGCGGAGGGTCCCTGCCGAAATTCAAAAAGGCCCAGCAGATGTTAGTGGACCAGCTGGCCGCTCTCGTTGCCGCCCTGGACCAGCTCCAGCGCGCCGAGCGGGCGCGACTCATCAAGGCGTACGTAGGGTTTTTCGACATGGAGACGCGCCAGCTGGCGTTGAAGGATACAGGTATGTTTGCGTTGAGGTGCATCGCGTGCTGTCTCTTCTGGACGTCGTACTTATTATGGCCAGGATCACGCTCAGATCTCTGTATATTTATTTGTATTCAAAGCTACGCTCGGTGCATTCGTCGAGCGCATCGTCGATGTCCTCAAGATGATCATTGATATCGACCCCGCGCGGCCGACAGTCGAAGTGTGGTTCCGAGGGCTTACCACTAGCTTCATAGAGACTATCGGGGGCATTGATTTCCATGGCTTGGAGAACCTGTTCGGAATAGGAATAAGTCAGGGACCTTTCTTATTCGATACTACCAGCCTTTACGGCAATGATTTAGACTTGAGCTCCGACAACGAAGGCGAGAAAGAGCAGGACGAAAAGCGGCCCCAAGGGTCGACGGGCAAATGTACCTCATATTTTCCTCCTCTGTCGTGGCCACAGAAACTTGTACTATCTCAATTTTATCTGAAGACCGGCGCGATCCAGATACGTTGCCACCTAAAACGATAACTGGTCGACTCCTGCGCAAGACAGCGCCCTTCTTTTATTTAAAGTCTACACAGGGATCTGCGAAGTGGTATCGTTTCCGTCGCCATGTGGGTCCCGGCCGTATGTCCAGACACCCTGGTATCACTGCGACAATAAGGGCATTTGGGCGTTGATCATGGCTCAAGTACGTAGAGACATCATCTTGTCGATTGCGGCGCTTATACTCATTGTTGTCCTCTGTTCTTATCAGACGGGATTAGCGATGTACGCAGGCAACCAGGTCGTGTTTCATAAAACTAGAGCAAATAGACAAAAATCACAGATCGGAGGTTTTATCGTTCGCTTTAGTGGGACGGTCTTGGGCCTATCAAGTGCGTATATGTCTACACATCATATAAACAAATATTAATCTCAAGCGCCGTTTCTTCGATAGTCGGTATGACCGTGTGGTATGTCGGGGCAGGATTGGGGCACGGTAGCCATTATGGTATCGTCAAGGTGTCGTTATTGCTACGGTGTGTTCAGATAAGTGTTGTCTCTCCTTGGTCGTGCTGATGCTTTACAGACCGTGGCGATTGCGCCTCTGCTGCTTGTACACATTGTTGCGCCACATTCGCAAACTCAAATCTGGGTGATGACAACTGTCACTCTGTTCTCGGTATACTTTTTTTGAGGAAGAATGCAAGTCCTTACTGACCGGATGTAACCGCGTCTAGTTATTTGATTATTTTATATGGTTGGGTCAGCCCCATCAATTGATCCTTGCAAATATCGGCGTGGGCGTGGCGGTTGGTTGGAAGGGAGTGCATGTTTATTGATGATTCACATTGCTAGTTCCCGATGATGTTACTTGCTTGTTATCATCGGGTTTACCACTGCTGTATGTCAAATTTTGTCGAAGATTTGCATTAATGTTCAAGTATTTTTCAGTTTGTCGTCATGCTCTTCCCAAATTTCATGTCATCAAGGGTTCTTGTGCGGAACACTTTAGCTACTATTGGTGGTGGAGTAGGCAACATCTATTCCGTCGAAATCGAAGCATGCCTTGAGGAACACGCGCGAGGGGCCAACGACGACGGTCAATCCTCGCCAGCTAAGTCTCTTGGGCAGAAAGAGAAAAGAACAAGGAAAATCGAAAAGGCTGTTTGCCGTTGCGGTGTGTCATGCGCGGATTGATTATATTCGAAAAGAAAGTACATTTTAGAGAAAAAATTGCTTTTTATCAAGCCGTTTTTTCCGACTGTGACTGCTAGATTCGAGTCACAGATATCGTGAGTTATCTGTTTTTACCAGGCTCTGGTTTTATCTAATATTTGTGATAGTGGTACATGGCCTCACGACCTCTAACTCCAACTGTTTGCGGTTCAGTGAGGCTTTTTCCCTTTAGTCTTAAAAACCAATAGGAGCTGATACAATTCAAGAATTAGGATGCTCGGTCCCTTGGGTATACTGATAGTATCATTCTCTAAGTTGGATGAGAAATGGTGTCGTGTACTGCTTCACAAGGCGAGCATCACCTTATTTGATTAAGGAACTCCCACTAAATTTTTGCGTGTTAATAAAGTGCATATTTACACACACACTTCGTGAGTCTGTTGTGCAGGATGCCTTGGCTGATTTTCAATAACAATTCTACCGACAGCTCTCTGATGTCTTTATAACGAGAACAATCCTCTTTGAAGCTCTCAAGAATGGGCATCAATTACCAGTACAGTTAGCCCGGCTTAGAGACCGTCTCATATATCATGAATGCCACTCCGGTGGTCGAATATCCTCGTCCAAGAGCCTGCTCTTCGTCCTTACTGGTGCAAACAAGAAACTTTCTCATACTGCACGGACTTTGCCTTCAGCCCCTCCTCTGAACACGTACCGTCTTTGATGACACTGCAGCAAGCTACGTATTTTGCCAATGCTCATGGTTCTGTGACAACTAAACCATAGGACAACCATTTCCATGAGCAAGCGCGTCGCGCGAGTCCGACGACATCAATAATTACGCGCGTGCGGCGTTTTCGCGGACCAGAACGGCAGAAACTGGCGACAGTTACGTCGAAAAGGTGGGCTAGTACGATTCTACTTCGATATCTTGGCATCTGAGGCCCTCTTCGTCACTTCCGCCTAAGTCTGATACAAGAGACAGGGTTCATTCAAATCGTCTACTTACCGACGAGAAAGGTAAAAGGAACCAAAGTTTATGTCAGGACTCAGAAGCGATGTGGACAATTTCGGCTGCAGATTACCGCTATTTGCTGTACGAATCAAAGAGAAAATGTAATGGGCACGAGACGTGCGTTGTTCACGATAGACGCGGGTCTTCGGCGACAGGCGATACAGCATGTACTGGATCTTTGGCTTCTGATCAAGGTTACTCGCCGACCTTCATGTAGTGCCTTCAATCTGAATACGTCATTATTATAGCTCTTTCACCATCAATCGCTAGCCTGGATCATTTGGGTATGGCACCCGATTCTCCTTCTTTCATCTAAACATTAAATGGGGAAATACGCAGTTTCCTCTCTGTTCAGAAGCCTTCCTCCTTGTGCTCAAAACCTTTTCACCTAAATTTCAATCCGACAGATCAGTTCCTCTGAGGTTTTTGTTACCTTCATATTCAAAATGGATCTTTTAAGAGGGCGCCGCTATCTTGGCCATGATGTCCATTTGCGGTGCTGTCATGCGATGTTGAGCGAGTTCATGAAAACTGTCGGTCAGGGCGCGGACGGTGGCTACGGGCGATGCAAGCTCGGCGGGCAGCACAGTCCCGCCATCGGTGAGACTCGCATCTTGCCGTCACCGAGAAGGCTTGATCATACTTCAAGCTTCATGTATTGTATCAAACATTATTTTGCCATCCATCGACGGCGTATGGCGAGGAAAGTTGCATCGGGTCTCACTCTCTTGGCGAGACTGCTGACCTCTCCAGTGCATCTTCGCCGATTACGGTACCGGAAATTTTAACAGGCACTACTTGAGCATCGTCCCAATTCTAGAAGCAAACTCAATCGTTCAGCTATAAGATTCCCGCAGTCTAAGCCAAGTCTAAGCCGAGTGCTTGAACATGCGGGGAGTAGTGCTGGCTCACTGAGTCTCCAATTTCCGGAGGGGGTGCGATCGGGAAAACGACGTCAGCGAGGCTAATTTCCAGCGGGGACGACTCCGGCTCTAAGGCGACCAAGCTTCACGCCTGGAAGAGCATGATGGTCCGTGGGTATCCCGTCTTATTCATACCTCGACTCATCAACCAAGCGCTAACTTGATACCTAACGCCTCGAAACACGCCGACGTTGTGATGTCTACACCGAAGATCCTTGCCGAACCAGACTTCCTCAAAACTCAAGGAAGAGAAAACCCGGGGGATTCCTTCCTCGTAATGGAAGCGAATTTTCCATGGGAAACGTGTCGACCTAAGTCAAGGCCACCCTCTTGTCGCTCTCGATGAATGATAAACGGCTCATCTTGGAGGAAATGCGCTTCCGTTTACAATATGTGAGCTAAAGCAAAGCCTCCATACTTCTAATCAGCCCGCCGCTGAGAAATGCACAGCGGCCATTACCGTTCATCCCTTCCCCCCTTGCAACAACGTCGATGGGGAGTTACCGCAAAGAAAATCCCGTTCGAACACTTCAAATCATTTCTGCGACCCATCAGCCCAAATTTGCGTCGCCGGCGGCAATAAAATCTTCTTCACCGACGTTGTCCCCCAAGCAGGTGGTTCAGGATCCAAACACTCATAACCATTTGCGCCAAAAAGTCCAGAGGAAAATCTCCGATGTACCCTGATTTCAATGGGGTTGCGGATGCAGAAGTTCCGATGAAGAGTCTATAACCGATGCAGGAAGGCTAGACATATTCAATAAGTCTGGGAGAAACAAGTATTAATCGTAATGCGATTATGACTGCCGCGGCAACGCTGCATTCCGATTTCTTGGCCATCGTTTCTCCTGTCAACTTCGACCGTTTTGACAAAACGCCTCCCCTAGTTCGCTTCAGCCCAATCCTGAAATCTGTTTTTCGGGGAGTTCGCAAGGGATTTCAGATGTCGGCCAATATTTCAAAGGGAACCCAGGCGCTTCCAAAGCCCTATCTGAAGCCCTGAAAATACGTGTTCCTTCATGGCCAGCGCGACACCGAAATTAGAAGAGGCCTCTCGCACTCGTGTGGACCACTGCAGATTCACAATGCCCCTGAAACCGATCTTGCGGAACTTTGCATGGTGACCGGCCATTTTGATTTCTCTTTCATCAGTATAACTAACGACTTGGTTTATCCAGAGAATCAAACAGACCTCCCAAGCATCATACCTTAACGTGCAAGGTCGTGTATCGGTCAATTGTTAGGCAGATGAAATGAAATTAGCAGCTAGGTTGCGTGGTCGGTAGATCCGTAGGATTTGGTTACATTTTGAGTCGCGTACGCCTCAATTTGGTTCATATAATTTAAATCTAGAATGGGTCTTTAGGCATAAAGACAAAATTTTCATCAGTACAATTTGAGTACAGAGTCCAGTTTGAGAATCAAGAAATTTGAACTGTCAGAAGGGGTGGTTGGCTTCGGAAATCTCTTTCAGCGTAAGCTCCTGCGCCTTGCGACTAAGTTATTTGGGAATGCTCGTGTGATTCCAGTGCAACGGTTCAACATCACGGATGC
>JAEKIV010000980.1:0-21529 GCA_016801325.1 Hypholoma fasciculare | reverse complement strand
GTAGCCTTTAAATACTTCGTAAATTCTCTTTAAATCGAGTCATTTGTACTATTTAAATATTATGGTATTTGAATATTTTTTGGATTTGGATACACACTCTTTAATCAAAGTCCATATGGTTACGGAATTTAAACACAATACAATGAAGCTTGCTCAAGGATGTGTGGTTGGTAACTTTGGGTTTACGTGTATAGCTCTCCTTGTCATATTTTTGTCGCCTGCCGGGGCAGGACGTGCTTGGAGATATCACTGGGGGTGATATGAGAACGAGTGCTCAAGTAAGTATGCTGGCAGAAAGAAAGAAAAAGGCGTGTATCCGTGTGTATACCATTGAGCAAATTGAACTTGAGAAAGCAGTTGATGTTCGGCAATATTGCAATTGAAAGCTTTGGAAAATCTGGGGAAAAATGGCGTGCTTGAGTTGAAAAGGTTGATGCAATATGGTAATTCCAAATGCAAGGGAGTTGGTGGAGGTTTTGGCTTAACTTTAGAACTGCCTTTGTTAAATTGGATGTGTATCTTATACCATCTTCTTCGCTAAGCTCCGTTGTTGACAGCCGGCATTGGCGTGTTACTGATCAGACGCCCGAAGAGAATGAGGGTGACCTATGTACTGTATATAAATGTAATAAATCACTGTTGGCGCTGCACCGGACTTCATCATCCGGGGTGTCAATGAATAGTAGCACTTTGGACCCACAGTGCTCGTGGTCGTAAATGAATTTCAGTTCCCCATCAAGCTTCGATACAACTCCGTCCTGGACTCAGTTTACCAAAGATTTCACCGTATCCTGAATGATGATCGGTAGATGGAAGTGTGAAATTTGTAGCAATACAGTTGATATCTGATCAGACCATTGGTTTCCAAGCTATTAGGACCTATGCACCGCTGCCAATAGCTGTGAAGTTTGAAAATCTCATCATTACAGTGACAAAGCATGTAGTTTCATAATTTCTTTGTAAATGACCATTCAGCAGTATATCCCACTAAGAAACCACAGTAGTCTGTTAGCAGTATATATAAACCGGAACCTGAATCAAGAGTACTCAGAGCTGGTCTCTGGATCCCTTCCTTGTCCTGTCGTCCTACATAAATGCACTGGTCGTACTACGTGTTCTATATCCTTGTGCTTTTTGGCGTTCAGTTAGCACTTTTATTATCCGCACATAGATAACACACTTTTAGAGATATAATTATAATATTATTGATGCCGCACACATAGAGCAAGAGCCGCAGATATATAACTTGCCCGCACATATAGCTTTTCTGGCCGCACATATAACTTTCGGCACCGCACATATAACTTTTCGCCGCACACATATAACTTTCTGCCACACATATAAAACTATTTGCCGCACATATATAACTTTCAGGCGCACATATATATTTTTAGGCCGCACATATATAACTCTTGACTTTATATTTTCTTTTGAAATAAATACTTACAAGGCCATAGATATAGATCTCGAATGTAATTTATTTGCTCAAAAGTGCGATTTTTGATCAGGAACCCGGCCTGGTCGGCGGATCTGGCAATCACGGCACAGCCTTCAGCGCTCCGCTGCTAATTCATGCTGTAGCTCTAGCTATGGCGACCAATATTATCTGACCTTCTAAAGAACCATTAGTCAATTAAATCATGTATTATTCGAGCATAATCTGTGAGCATCCGGTGACTTGCTGAAGCTAGAAAATACGGAAGAGAATTGACTGTGTCATTCCCGTGGGAATTTAGCTTATATTTGTGATTGTCCGATTCATTTCGCACGGCTGACGGCTCCAGAGGCGTACCAATATTAAAAATTCCATGTACCGGGACTCGGAGACATAGATAGGTCTATATTCTCAGATAGGCTGAGCGTGTGCTAAATCGACCCCACCCAGACCAACCAACGACGCACAGAGTAGGGACTTAATTCGGTCACCAGCACTTGCGGCCTCTTGGTATTTACGCGCCTGCGAAAAAAACACAAGCAGGCCTTCAGATCCGCGTCACAGGGCGGAGGCAAAGGATGATATAACGGGAGAGGTGTACCTCCCACTCAACAAGCGCACACTACCTCTATATTAAATAGCAGCACTATAAGCGTCTACCAACGCAGCATAGCGTGCCATTAACCCCAGCGTGCGCGGTGTCATCCACTGGAATTGGTACGTTTAAGCGCTGACAGACGGCCGCTCAAATTCCTGCCCATCCGCGACGACGTGAGTGGTGTACGCGCGTATGTTCGCCGAGCCGGGGAAGTCAGGGACTGCGAGCGCGAAGGGCAGTGCGGCGTGCCTCCGCGAACATCGCCTGCAGGCTAGCCTGCCAAGCAGCGAGCTGCAGGCAGCGTGGAGTGCATGTGCGCTGCACAGTGTGTGCGTACAAGGGCATGGACAGTGTGCCCGCGTGCAGCACGGCGGCGACAACGAGCGTGTTGGCAAGCACGGCCTGTGCTAAGTTGGCGGCCCAGTGCGCCAGGAAGCCAATGCAAGGGAGGTGTGTGAGGACAAGGAGGGGCGCGCCGAGGTAGTTTGGCGCCTTGAATGTTGTTGGCCCCGTGGAGGGATTGTCGCAGACTGCCTAGGAGACCGGAGAAGGTGCGGGAGGTATGCATGGAGCTCCGCTTGTCATAGAAGTGAGAAAAATGTACTTATACTGGTGTATCACGCCGTGAAGCCCAGGGGTGATGCCCACAGACAAGGCGGTCGACGACGCGAAGCCGCCGAATGCGCTTGCCGCGGTGCCGCCGTTGATCTGGATGAGCGCACGCGTCGTCTTGCCATGCAGTGGCGCGGCCCAGTAGCGCAGCACGTCGAGAACGCGCGGGAGACTGCTTGCACAAACGTGCATTCATGCTCCGGCGGGGTGCCGCCATGCGGTGCAGAACTACGGCGTAAACAAGGCGTAAATTAGGAACCGGACGAGGTTCTCAACAACACGCGTTATGGTAGCTGGCCGTGCGTGCCGTGATTGCCGGATCCGCCGACCAGGCCGAGTTCCTGGTCAAAAATCGCACTTTTGAGCAAATAAATTACATTTGAGATCTATATCTACGGCCTTGTAAGTATTTATTTCAAAAGAAAATATAAAGTCAAGAATTATATATGTGTGGCCTAAAAGTATATATGTGTGCCTGAAAGTTATATATGTGCGGCGAAAAGTTTTATATGTGTGGCTCAAAATTATATATGTGCGGCGAAAAGTTATATGTGCGGCCTCGAAAGTTATACATGCGGCGAGAAAAGTTACATGTGCGGGGTGAGTTATATATGTGCGGCGCTCGTTATATATGTGCGGCATCAATTTTTCTATTATAGTATTACAAAAAGTGCGTTATCTATGTGCAGATAATAAAAGTGCTAACGGGCACCCATAGAGGAGAGCTGTTCTTCGCAGTGGTAAAGACACGTCAAGATACTCGCCTTATACTAAAACCAGTCAAATCAGAAAGAGTAATGCTCGTAAAATTGCCATAAAGCATGAGATGGAACAGAACCATCGTCTGACGTTCACATCCAAGCAACATGGAGGTAACCGGTGCTCGAAAATCACACTCTATTTGGGAAAACTGACAGTTTTCGGGCTGAACAAGATCATATTCTCGAGCTTCAGGCTGTCACCAACCATATGAACCTACACCGAGATGCGTGCATGCGGTTTCCTCAGGCTCCTCTTTTCCAGAAGCGTTTTTGGGGCGCATGTGCTAATATAACACTTTTGTATAGTACCGCTGCTAAACCTGGCGCTGATGCTGACAAGTGCAATGCACGGGTTAAACACGACATGAACCAGAGAAATAATTTGGCCATGATAGACACCACCGTCAATGCTCAGGTCAGTCTCGAACTGTAATAATTTGTTGCAATATCTCTTTCTGATGGTTAAGAATTGAACATAGAAAGGAGTAGCTACAACTGCACTCATACATGGAAAATCTGAACCAGGATACAGCGATGAGGCTAAAAAGCACATTTTGAAACACCAGGACCATATATTGAACGTAGCCAGCGCCGTTGACGCGACACTAGCAAGTGAAGAGGTGAGCTCATTCTATAAAATCTTGAGATAATGAGAGAATAATTGCCATTAATCAGTGCGGGCAATTACCACCAGGCATTGTAGATCACGCAAAAAAAATGATAGCAGCAGCTAAGAAGCCCTGAGTGAACTCAAAGTCCACTCACATTGGCTTTCAGTCATTCCTGATGTAGTCGCATCCTTGGCGGAGTTAATCTCGGTCTCTACTGTAGCCGTGAAGCTTGGGTTAAGCACATAAATTTTATAGCTGGCGGCAAGTACTCGGCCGTTCATCTTCTTCATTATTTCCAGTGGAATTCCGACTGCCGTAGATGACATCAGGGGGGGATGCAGGTGCAGAAACTTGAAGCATGGCGCCACAAGCATAGCAAAGTAGCAAGTTCTGTTGAACTATTATGTTCTAAACGGATTCATATCAGTCTGTTATTATCTTCTTCTTCGAGTTCCGTCATTGCCGGTTGGGTATCGGGATTGGTAAGTTACTGCTTGATTGCCTTATAAAAACAACATTGACCGTGTTGATAAAGATATTAAAATACACCTTCAGCACTGCACAAACCTTCAATCACCGAACCGTCTAGTAAGCCTTTGGACCCACATAATTATTGAAAAAATTGAATACCCTACGGTCTACTAGCTTTGATTGACTACGTTCTTGACGCCCTTTGTCAAATATTATGATGAATCCTGAGTGATGATTGGAAGACAAAACATGGAGCTTATCAACGCAATAGACATTGATATCTGCCGCGAGCGCTTGGTCCGACGCTATTAGTATTAGGTTTGTTTTCAGTAAGTACTATCAATAGCTACGAGCTCCGCGTTACCCGTAATTCTGTAGACAGAGCATGTAGCGGTTTCACAATTACCATTTTAAATGAGTGCTTCAACAATGTATATAAGGTGCACATGAAATTGGGATTACTCAGAGCCGGTCTCTTAATCCCTTCCTCCTTATTTTATTCTACAAAAATGCGCTGGTTGTACTACATATTCTCTATCCTTGTGCTGTTTAGCATTCACGTACTGTCTCACCCGGTTCCTAACGGCTCGTTTGAAGACTCCCAATATTCAACCCTATCAAGGAGAGCTCCTGTTTGAAGCGTTAGAGTAAAATCAGCATTGACAGGTCGTGTTAGAACCTACCATATCAGAAAGAGTAACGCTCGAAGAGTTGCCATGGGCTTCGCAAACCCTAAACGCGTGTTTACATCCAAGCACCATGCAGGTAAATGCTGCTCCAAACATCACATATATTTGTACAAACTGAAGGGTTTTGGACTGTATAAGATCATATTCTTGAACTTCAGGCTGTCACCAGCCACGTAAACGTACATCGAGCTGCGTGCGTGCGATTTTCTCGGAGTCCTGTTTTCCAGAAGCACTTTTGGGACACATGCACTGATGTATGGGTGCCCGTTAGCGCTTTTATTATCCGCACATAGATAACACACTTTTTGTAATACTAATATATATAAATTGAAGCCGCACATATAGAGTAAGAGCTGCACTTATATAACTCACTGCGCACATATAACATTTCTCGCCGCACATATAACCTCCGACGCCGCACATATAACTTTTAGCCGCACATATAAAACTTTCGCCGCACATATAAAACTTTCGCCGCACATATAAAACTTTCGCCGCACATATAAAACTTTTCGCCGTACATATAAAACTTTCAGCTGAAAATATAGAACTTTTGACCGCAGTTATATAAATTTTGGCCTCAGATATATAACTTTGATTTGAATATTTTTAATTAAAATATCTGCTCGTTAGGCTGCACAGATAGATCTCGAATGTAATTTCTGACGAGGGACTCGGCATGTCCGGCGGACCGGCGATCACGGCATGCACGGCAGCGTCGCCACTGAAAGGTGACAGTCGCGCCCCAGCTCGACGCACTCCTCCGCACAGTAGCGCGTCATCCTGGGTGAGACTGTGCGGTGGTAGAAATTACGGTGAATATATTTTCTTTGCTCGCGCAGGCGTTAATAGTGGACGCCGAGGCAACCGAGCTCCTCCACGCACGCACGAGTGTCGCAGACACAGTCCACATATATTAATGTCTGCACATGTGTAGTATCCGTCCTGCAGCTCTAAAAACCTCACGCATATCCTCAAGAGGGGATGGTAGCCTTCCCTCCTGGATGCTGAGGCGAGAGAGAGTTCCTGGTGCACACAGCGCGCCCGGACTCCTTGCCCCTTGTACGCAGTGCATTCCGTGGCTCGTCCGTGAGCCCTTTAGTCGGATGAGGACCGCCCCAACTCAGGCGCCACGCGTAATCAATTACATAGCTACTTCTTGGGCGCTGACTCTCTGGACGGTCGGAGTTCTCGAGAGCACGTCTTGCAGTGTCGACGCTGCCGTGCGTGCCGTGATCGCCGGATCCTCCAGACATGCCGAGTCCCTCGTCAAAAATTACACTCGAGATCTATCTGTACAGCTTAACGAATAGATATTTTAATTGCGAAAAGTTCTATATGTGCGGCGAAAGTTTTATATGTGCGGCAAAAAGTTATATGTGCGGCGTCGAAAGTTATATGTGCGGTCAGAAAATTTATATGTGCGCAGTGAGCTATATAACTGCGGCTCTTACTCTATATGTGCAGCTTCAATTTATATATATTAGTATTACAAAAAGTGTGTTATCTATGTGCGGATAATAAAAGTGCTAACGGGCACCCATATCCTTCAGACTCCTTCAGACTTCTGAAGATTCATATTCAAGATTAAATTAAATTAATCAAGGGAGTCACGTTGGACTTCACTCATTCCTGATGCAGTCGCTGATAAAAATTCAACTCTCTCTCTCTCTGTCTGGGAATCGAACCCAGCTTTCGCGCGCACCTATTTCCCTAAATGCGATGACAAGCGCGTGTACTAACCGATATACTAACAAAGACGATACCATCAAATGCTATCTAAAAATTCCAGTGCGCAAGCCAGTACCGTAATACGCCATGTTCATGAGTGCTTGAAAGAGAAATTAACAACCATGCTCGTTGATACGACTCGTCAAAATTCAGTATCGTACTTATCGGAGTCTACTTTTAGATAATATGTAGTCGATCCTCCTACGTACTACTGGTCGGTGTGACAAGATAGGAGATGATCACGGGATGAAAAGAAGTTTAAGTGTGTGTAAGATAAGGATCCTAGGATAGCTACTCTCCAGATGACGGCGCACGTTCGATATGTAGATGCTATGTATAACCAGAAAAAAACTAACAAACAAAAAGCAAAGGGCGATAGCAATGACAGGTGTCTAGGATTTGATCGCAAAGTAAAGGGAGGATAAAATATATTGAGCAACAACTTCTACCAAATAGACCATGTAAAAGAGATGACAAGACGAATAACTTCAGCATCAGGTGGCGGAGAATCCAAATGGTGATGGGGAGCAGCAGTTTGGGTACGGGCGGTGTTCTAACTGAAGTGTATTGTTATCGAAATCAGTGGCGCTCGCACCGTCAGGGGACATACGCGTCATCATTCTTTTGTTCGTATCCTCTCGTGCCCGCCCTTCCCGTTCCCCAGTCCAAACTAGATCTGCACGCCTTACACGACGCTGAGCCGCGTCGGGCTTGCCGCCTTGCTTCCTCCCGGACTCGCTGCACGGCTCACGTTCGTGCTCTCGCGCCGGCTCTGCCCGTCGTAGTCGCTCCCCTCCGCCCGCAATTCCGCGTGTCCCATCTTCGTCAGCTTCTCGTCGAAGTCGCGGTTGCGGTATCCCGACACGATGCGCTCGAGGAGCTCCGACGTCGATACGCCTGGGGTGCGGCGCGTGGGGATGAATTTGCCTGGGGTAATGAGGTTAGCGATGCGTGTGGATGGTCCCCTCCGCGGGGCGACGCAGGGAAAAAGTATATATGCGTGAGTGAGGAAATTGGAACAGTGCCCCTGAGGGTGGATGGCCTCTAGAGGGGGTTGGATGGATATATGCGCGGTTAAACACGTAAATGGGACTCCGTCCTGTCAGAAAACGGGGAGGGCGATATATGCGCAGAAAATATGCGGGTGGTAGTGAAAAAATGGGCAGGGGACCCACCTTGGCTTTTCACATATCCGTAGACATCGTCATGGCCCGCGCTCGCGTACGCGTCTTCGTCGTGAGCGACATAATCAATTTCGTATTTCTTGAGGAAAGCTTCATCGATTACCCATGGTGCTTCGGCAACGATCTCATCTACCCACCGACAATGGCGGGCAGCTTCTAGTCTACAATTTGACAATTAGAAATATGTTTCCCATGCAGCGCAATTTGTATGCCATTGAAAGAAACTCATTCAATGGGATCACATCGATCCGGGAGGTTGGCCACTGAACAGAAACTGAATATATAGAGTGGATGTATGCGCACCGTTCTGCGTGGACCATAACGGTGCGCGCCTTATGCGCCCACACCTGGTCATCCGAGTTCACACCGACAAGGAGGTAGACAGAGGGGAATGAGAGCTTTGCTTGCCGGAGCTGCAGAGCGTGGCTACAAAAAATTATCAGCGCGTGAAACAATGCTGCGACATCCGGCGCAGTGGTAGGCCCGTCATAAGCAGCACACCACGGCGCTGACCACAGCAAGGAAGAGGAGTATATGCACACCCGAAATGGAAGAGATCGTAAACGCCTGTCATGTGATGTCAGAATGTGACGTAGGGCAACAAAAAAAAATTGGCGATGGCGATGGACAACGATGGCGGCGAGGGCAAGGATAGGGGTACGTACCGTCAGCGTATATGCGTACAGGCCGGTCAGTGGGCGGGGCATTAATGGTATACTTGCGACCTGGCTCGCCTTCTATGGCCTTGGCCACGAACGTTTGTATGTCTTCTGGGGTGAGGGCGGCAGGGTTGAATGCAGTCTTGGAGGCATGGGCGACGGCCGGCTCCTCGGTGACAAGCAGAGGAGTTGCAGCGGTGTTGACTGGCGGTGAAATGAAAACAGGGAGGCTGGAGCGAGGAACGGAGTCACCGCCGTCGGGAATGTTGACGCTCATGAGGACGGGTGTTGTTGGGGGCGAAAGCTCGATATGCGCTGGCCTGCTGGGGGTGTCTGCACCGGCTGTGGTGCTGGATTCGATGTCACCGTCGTAGGTGGGGGAGTCGACGCTGTCCGAGTCGGAAGTTAGGTGCTGAGCAAGGTGGTGCCTGGGACGGAGGATGGTAGGCTGCTTCCCGTGGGCCGCACGCGGGGCACTCTGCGTGCTCCGTGTTATCGCGATCGCGCCCGCTGGTTGGCCATCGTCCGTCAGCGGGTCGTTATCCTCCTCTGATCTGCACATCCGATAAATAATTGTCACTCTGAACTGCACCCCACTCACGCGTCGTATGCCGGAGAATCAACCATCTTCGGGTACTTGCCAAACGATCGTTTGCTATGCAGCGTTCGTGTTCGCGCGGCTTCCACAGACATTGGTATAAGTAGGAATTGTCAATTATATTGGCCCAGAAATTTAAAATAATCCCGTTCGCTCATTTGTCACATCACGTCACGGCTTGGCGCCACTTGCTCCTCAGTGGCAGGCAAGAATGCGCATTGATTCGATAGCGGTTAAAGTTAGAGTACAGAAGACTAAATACTGTATTACAGGCAATATTAAGTAACCGCCACCAGCGGGGGCAATGCTCGCTTCGCCATCCTAGTCGCCAAGTAGTTGTACATCATAATCATAGGATTTCAAATACTATTTACTGGTATCTACGGGCATAATCGTCAAAGCGGTACTGCATGTGTTTACCACCCAGAGATCGAACTCTTGAGTAATCAACCTGGTCAATCAACATAATATCATCAATCTTTTTTACCCGGGACAGTGCAACAAACGTTAGCCCAGTTGAGAACTCTCGTGTTCCCAAACCAAGTTTAATCTTTTTAAGAGTCAGACCTTGTGATTTGTGAACAGTGACCGCCCAAGCAAGTCGAAGAGGTAGCTGTGTTCGAGACATAGGTTGACTGTTGATCTCGAAGCTTGTCTTCAGTGGAGTGATCGGGATAATGGGTATACCATTCGGAAAGTTGGGACGAGGTTCAGTGTGCCATAAAGTCGGACCTTTGTAAGTTGTGCACGAAACAAGGACAGCAAGAGGAAGATCAGATCGAGATGCACCCATTGGCCAGATTATGTCTTCAACAACTCCTGTAGTCGCATTGACGAGGCCTAGTAATTAATTAAAAAGTTTCACTCAAAAACTCAAAGCAAAATCTCTCGTGAAATGACATCCAAGCACACCTTGAGTTTGCCAGATGTTCCGTGTGATCATAACTTTTGCGCCCTTTGCCAGAATGATATAGTTCTCAAGACCACCCGCCTCATCAGCGGCTGCCTTTGCGGCAGTCACTCCACCGTCATGTCTTGCAAGTATACGTGCACAGGGCTGGTTGAGTGTCTGTATTTCGGCAATATTGACCTCTTGAACATCATTACGCGTTGTGTACAAGCACGTGCATTCATCAAATTGCTGTTGAGCTTCAAGAGTGAGCTTTCCCTTCGAACGAGAGTCCAGGAGTTCCCATTCTTCCCTAGTCAGTCCTCCACGAGAAGCATGGTGGAGTAGATTCCGAAAAGTCACCTGCTCTGGAGAGTCGCCACCTTGTCTGTGAACAGTTTGGAGGCGGAAGCTCTGCCTGAATAGGCGATACAAGGCACTGCCATCACGACTCAAACAGCCATTTTCAGAAGCCGCAGAGGATGGAGGAGAGTATAGCGGAGAGTCGCCAACAGGAGGAAGCTGAGCAAAATCACCGACCAGAGCAATATGTAATCCTCCGAATGGTTGATTTGATTTTAGCGGAAAGAGTTGGCGACATCGAGAATCAATCAGGGCAAGTGTTCGCAGACCTAGCATAGACTTTTCATCAATGATGACGAAATAAACACCTTCCCAGAGCAACTGCATGTTAGTAAGTCGTGAACCAGTTAATGGCGCAAATCCCTTGAGCGGCAAGCTAAAACCAGAGTGCAGAGTACGTCCCAAGATATTCAGAGCAGCTGCACCAGACGGAGCAAGAACGCGGACTGGATCCAGTTGATCGTGTAGTTCGGCTAGGTCTCGTAAACCTTGACAAATAGCAGCAATGAGGTACGTCTTTCCACATCCTGCAGTTCCATCGATGTTAAGCAGCCTTTGAGGTGGAATAAAATCTTCGTCTGTGGTAAGAATTTCACCATATGCGGTCATATATTCATCATATATAATTTTCTGTTCAGGTTCAAGTGTGTTGATGTCGATGCGAGGAATGTCACTGGCTTGCTGTGGGGCTTCACGTTTTTGCTCTTCTATCCATGACGAGAGCAAGTTGATGTCGTTCCATCGTTCCCGGGCTGCGTGAATATCCCAGCCATCATCTATCGGCCGACGGCCTAAATCGGTAGCTCCATATAGAGGTATGTCAGCGTTGGGCCGCAGTCTTGCCCACGCCTGCCAGTCTGCTTCGTCCATTTCCTCCACATCTGGGTTAACTACCTCTTCATCTTCTTCATCTTCCTCTTGCTCGTTGTTTTCTTCCTTCCAGCAGCGCAGGGTGTCTCTTGGGTGTTCATGTTCAGCTGCACGACATTGGGCATAGATTTCCGCCCAGGGTTGGTCTTCAACACATATGGCATCCAAATCACGAAATGCATGATGGAGGATAACCTTTGTACGACAAAAGTTGTCGTAATGGTCATCTTCTGGGTTTGGGGAATATCGAGGATAGACACGTAAGACAACATCAGTTTTAGCCCTCTTCTTTTTCCACGTTGACTTGTTCCAGGTATATTTTGTGAACGTGTCGTGTAGTGATAAGGCTTCCATCTCAGGAGGTCGGTTCATGTATCGTTGCAACCAGGACTCCGTGGTGGCAGTTGGATTCTCCTCTCCTTCTCCAGCTGCATCTTCGTCTCGCTCAAGTGCACGGAATCCGCCTTCTTCACCAATATATATTGTTTTGAAAGACGAGGAAGCTCGGACAAGGGGAATTCCTAAAAGCAGATGTGCCGTTTCTTGCGCTGAGTAGGACCTCTCGCCGAGCATCTTGTTGAGCAACTTATGGCAAGCTGATTGGGCAGTTCCTTCATCATCCATTTGGGACACAACACTGGCCAAGAGCTCGGGAAAAGCAGGTGCTTGCTTTTCAGCTTTCGATGCATATTTTGCAATGTAGTTGATCGCCGCTTCTTTGCTTAGCACCGGTTTCAAGTCGATGTTTGCGCGCCAACCAAGGATCATAGGCACATTGTAAGGATTCATCAATTGGTCGTTCCGCTTGGGTTCAAATCGAATGTGCGCCTTGCTATCCACACCAACACGGGCATCTTCTCGCAAAGGCATTGGATAATCAAATCGGCAAAACACTTGAGGCTCATCATGCCCTGGAGTCTTTCGTTTTACCAGACAGTAGCCCGGCATGCATTTGGTATGTCGTTCAGTCCAATTCAATAGGTCGGCTAACTCTTGTTTTGTGTTTTGAAGGTCACCACGAGGCAGGCTGCAAGGATGTGTGCCAATCAAGGGCATGTTATCATCGATACGAGGGAAGGGGCTTGAAGCGGTAATTATTTGATTCCAGTATTCCACAAAATGGCGCATTTTGATTGATTGATCTTCAGGAATAATTGTGTCGGGCCTTTTAAGGATGTCCCAATCGATTTCTTCAGCATTAGGTGCGTCTTTTAACCATAGGAAACCGTGTATGTGTCCGCTTCCCCTTTCCTGCCACTCAAAGCGATACCAGAACCGACAGACTCCCAGCAATGGAACCATGAAGTGGTTGAAGAACACCTTCAGTCGCTGATCGAGATAAGCAGCTGCAATATGAGGGTTATTATTCAATGCTGCACGTCTTCGTTGGCGCGCAATACCAGGATCATTTAGCGGGTTGTCTGATTGGGGCATGTGCTTGTGGAGGTCTGGCCACTGTAGGTCTGCAGCACTGAGGGTGAAGAACACATGTGGTGAGCCCCTTGCACGTATCATATCCATTAATTCATGTCGACGTGCTAGCCAGAAGGCACGACTTCCTCGGAGATTTGCACCATAGCGAATCATCTGATTGGCAATGTGATGATCGTTTTCCGACAGCATTGTTTGTATGTCTCTCGCTGTTAAACGTGCGGCATCGTGTTGCTGTTTTACATAGATTTTCGCCTGACTTCTTGCCCTGTGCCTTTGAAGTGTATTGAAAGCAAACCATGGAAATCGCCGGTGCTGCGCAAAGCGACCACCTCGAAAACGTAATAGGTGCGTGAAATATTCTCCCAAGTTGACCTTTCTCAATCTTGCTTGGTAGAAATCCCCTGCACCGTTAGGAAATAGGGTTGGGAAAGCCCTAGTAATGTAGCCCGGAGTCGACTCAGAAAGGGGTGTTGGTTCACAAGGTGGTGCGTTTATCTTCCCAGCTTCAGCATAATTTCAGCATGAGAAGTGAGGACTTACAATAGTCTGCTGATAGTGCGTTCCATGCAGCACCTCTGCAGCACCTTGCCGCAGTTGTTGAAGCTCAGGTCTCTCTACATTCCCGAGGTCAAGGACACCAGCAACATGGAACTCCCCATCGGCGTCGTCATTGATATCTGCATCCGCAGCCGCGGCCGCTTCATGTGGGCCAACAGGCACGGCTGCTGCGCCATCTTGTCTACCTTCACGACACGTCGGGAGGCGGTCTGCAACGGACCCGTTTTCAGGCAGCTGACTCAGGGCATCTTCATCAATAGTCAAATCGGCGTATTCGGGGTCGTGCAAGATTTTGTACTGTAAGGCCTGCCTGACTTTATCTCGACGGACGATAAAATCGACATGGCGGGATAATTCAACGTCTTCCTTTCGGATGATGACAATGTCAGTTTCTTCAGGTAAGCGGGGTAGCTTCGTCGCAATCTCTGATATATCTTGGTGGAAATTGATGATATGGTCACTATAGGATAATTGGCGGCCCTTTGTCCATCGCACTTGCATGTAGGATTTGACGCGGGCAATTAGCATGTCTTCCATATCGGTAAGTCCGGCTAAACAAGGAGGCAGTTCATGTGCTAATTGTGCATGAAGATCAACTTGTCAACATTGAAGCAAAATGCGCACCAGGATGTACTCGATTAGCCTCGGACCATTTCTTCACGTCATTGTTATCTCGTCGGCAAGTACCACACATTCCGTCGTTAACGTCAAGGTCAAAGCCTTCCTCCCAGCATGTATCACAGGTTTCAAATTTTATTGTGTCAATTTTTTCGTTTAGATTCCTTAGTAACGCAGCTTCTCGGGGCGAAACCGCGGAGTCATTAGGAAGGTCGACATCCATCATATATGCGCCATCCCCAAAAACGGCGTCGAATTCATCAACTTCGGGTGCATCAGCCTCGACACCTTCGGCGTCATCTTCTCCAGCGGCAGCTTGAAAGCCAGCATCGGCAGGCAATTGCTGCTCATCCAAGGCGGCCGCTGCTGCCTGCTCTCGAAGGTGTGCTCGTCGATTCATGCATGCACGGCAAGTTGCGCGAATTTCACCATTTTCGTCGCGGCATTGTTCCAGCGAAACCTGATGTTTGCCACTCACACAGTAACGTTCGCCTTGTTTTACATCGAAAACTCAACACACAAATACGAAGAAATGCAGGACATAGCATAGAGTCACGCATACACGTACCCTGAGACTCAGCCTGAAGACGTAACTGATAAGCACGTGTAGCAGCTTTTTCACGACAGTCGCAACAGGTCTTGTATAGAGAATTGTGTGCGTTCTCCTTCCGGAAGCGCTTGCGTTTCTTGACTTTCTTGCATCGCGAACATTTTTCACACTTTTGGCAAGGCCGACAACGGGCCGAAGGATGGGCAGGGTCATCAGTCAGAGGGACAACGAAGTCTTCATTGCAGAGGGTGCATATACGGTGCTTGCGGGGAGGAACACGTATAGTAAGTCCTAATCGTTGTCGTTCTTGGTCTTCCTCTCTTATTGCCAGTGTTCGTGCACGATGTTGAGCTTCCGCTTCTGCGGTATTCATAGCGCACAGCCGACACATGTCTCGACGAGAATCCCATCTTCGGGGAGTACGGGGAACGACATCGACGCAAACAGTGCAAATCGCATTATCCGTAGGACGGCGAGGAATAGATAGTCTCAGTGCAGGCATTGCATGTGAGAGTAGCGGAAGAGGAGTTGAATGGGAATGTCGCTCTCGAGGGCAGCACTATGCATCAGGAATTCCCAATATAGATATCATACGCGACGCGTCATCTCGAGCGTAAGCCTATAGCCTCTTAGCAGGAATGTAAGCGCAAACACTTTGAATTGCACAAGATCTATGGAGAGCCAGTGTATCAAGGCCGAAAACACGAAAAACCAGGTGAACCGAAGGGATCCGTGACGTCCGCGTAGGCGAAGTTAGAGCACCATGTATTGTCGAAGCAGCAGCAGCATAGAAACATCAAAAAACGTTGATTTTTTTCGAGAATCATGTAGTATATAGATCAAAGCACCGGCGAGGATTTTGTTCCGGAAAGTTTGGCTTTGTTTGTTGCCTGGTTCCACCCTTAGCCGAAGATTGCTCGCTTCGCTCGCAATCAAAGTGCATGAACATATACAGAGGAGTAGTGAGAGAATAGTGAAGCATTGAGTAGTATGTCAAGGTGAAGACAAGGACGCAA
This sequence comes from Hypholoma fasciculare, assembly GCA_016801325.1. Taxonomy (NCBI): domain Eukaryota; kingdom Fungi; phylum Basidiomycota; class Agaricomycetes; order Agaricales; family Strophariaceae; genus Hypholoma; species Hypholoma fasciculare. The sequence goes on along the minus strand of JAEKIV010000980.1, from coordinate 5,882 downwards.
AGAAAACTGACAAACGTCGAGATTTGAGATGGACGGAGGAGGAAAACGAAAGGTAAACCAAAGATGACTATGAGTTATGCGGGTGATGACCGTACGTGACATTGTCTCCCTTTTTAACGGAAGGTGTCGACACCGTGACGAGGGTGAGAAAAGCAGCCGGAAGAGGTGGTAACGGGAGGCGGAATGTGCACGGAACAAAGGTAGGAGCGGGTTGGAGGATGAGAAGTGAGGCGTCTATGGGGGACGGCGTGGTCAAGAGGCGAGGATTCGGGGTTAAGGCCTAAGCTAAGGGGCGAGGGAAAGTTGAAGTCGTAAGGCAAGGGGTGAGTTCAAGGTGAGTTAATTGAAAACGAGAGTGAGCAAGCGAGGAGCGTGTGAATAATGTTGGGGCGGTGGAACTGTAGTCTCAATACCATGCAATGTGTTCTGGATAAGTGTGCCCACATAAGCAAAACAAGAACTAGGTACAAAGAGTCTCAAAGTCGCATGGATTCGAAAATAAAGCCAGAACGAAAAGCAAGATGTGAGCAAAGACCGAAGCCTTTCCCACAGGATACAGAACAAGCACACAGGGCAGGTGACTGGTCCAATGACACCGATGAGGCCAGAGCCGTCAGGTTGTGAATATACTGGACGTAAGAGCGGGGTGGTTGAGAGTCAGAGAGGCAACCAAAAATGAGGCGGAGGTAAGTGAGAAAGTGTGAGAATAGGATTCAACGAGAGATCAGGATATGGTGGAGATTAATGTTAAAGGCCGGTGCGACCAGGCTACGGAGACGGTTTTGGGGGCAAGACATGACAAAGTGGTTCGCTTGACCGCAGTAGCGGTAGAGCCGTTCTTTTATGCGTCAATCTTTCTCCTGGGTGGTGAGAGGGCCGCGGCGGAGCGAATTGATTTCCACGGGTACGACGTCAAGGCTGCGACAGTCGAGATGAGCCATGTTCCTGGTATCGATCGTTGAGGTAGTCTGAAAACTTGCTGAGAATGAGACATGTTAGTGCAGCAGGGCGCTGAACAAGGGTTATCAGCCAGATATTCGGATGTTCTTGGAGGGCTCGGAGGTGGAAATTGAATGGAGTTCTTTGTCAATGTCGGTGCTAACCCAGGAATATTCCCCGAAGTGCCGCGAGAAATAACGACCTTGTCTATTGTGGCAGCTTCAGTCAAGTGTAGTATTTCTCTTGGTCTGCTCGATCCAACTAAGTCGGTGAGGATTCCGATGTACTGATTGGTGACAACGACACACGAGGGGGGTTATTTCAGCTTGCGCACTGCGGAGGGCGTAGTCATATTGATCAGAGTCTCGGGAACGTAGTTTAAACGCGTCGATGAAGGAGGTGAAATCCGGAGGTATCCCATTCGATTGTGCGGTACCAGGAGGGAGCGACGTCGGCCAGATAGGAGACATATACGACTTTGTCGCGATCGCAGGACAGGGAACGGAGAAAGACATTGAGTTGGTCTGCGAGTGACAGCGCACCGGAGCGTGAGACTTTCTTGATCCAATTCGGCATGTGCCTCGGCGGCAGCCACGACTTGCGCGACTTGCGCTAGGGCAAATCGCCAGCGGGGAGGGATTGATGGAAGTTGTTGGCCATGGTGCCAGTTTTCGTCAGTCACAAATGAGCACGGTATTGACTGAGGGAAGGTGGCGGCGTAGTCAAATCAAACTGTTATACAACTGTTATAGGCAAGGTACAGCGATGTTACGCAACAGGAAAATCATTCGAGCAAAGTAGTAGGAAAGAATGAGCGTCGATTCGAGAATAAACGACGGTCTAATTTACAAGAGGATAAAATACTGGAGTACGGAAAACATTGAAATGCATGAGCACATAGTACACAGAGGTAATATAATGAGAGGCCGCGATAGTGAAGCAATGGATAGAATGTTAAATAAAAAGACAAGGCGAAGACAAGGACACACTGACAAACGAGTATACAATGGGATGGATGACCGTATTCCGTGGCCATTTCTGCCTTCCTGTTCCCAAAATTCATAGCTGAGTCAAAACAAATCAGCACATCGTCTTTGTTAGTATATCGGTTAGTACACGCGCCTGTCAAGAAACAAATAACACGTTATTCGTGCGCGCGAAAGCTGGGTTCGACTCCCAGACAGAGAGTATAATTTTTACTATAGTTGCAAGCATTCCTGCATGCCAGTTTTCCGTGTTCCAAATTTTCGCCGTTCGGATTCCAATTTCCAATTATTTTTTATACCACCCTCGGGTGTGGGCCCCAGCCCTTTCCCATTTTGCGTAGAATTTTAAGTAGTTTCCGGTTCTCACTTCTGGTTCCGTAGGCTATCACTGAGTTTAAACACGACTCATATGCCCCGCTTGGCGATGGTAGCGCGGAAGCGAACCGAGTGGAGCTTGACGCCGTAGTCTCTTACATATTCTCACCTAATTTGTTTTTTCAATGGAATCTCAGCCAGGCTACGATGAGGATCGCACACGATAGACATGAATTGAGGTACGATTGTCTAGCGTCTATTTTACGTATAAACTTCTACCCGTGCTTCCTAGCTGCTTTCCTTTTAGATTTTTCAGGCTTTCCTAAGTCCACTTTTTGTGCCTTTATTGAAATTTTTTTTACGTGTTCAAGATGGTTTTGAATACCGGGTGGCATCTTACCGCACTGGTGAAAATAATGTATTGTCAGTATTGTTATGATGTTGTCTGATCAACGCTGGAATTTGAAGAATAATCACAATGTCTTTTTTTAACGTGTTGTTCTATAGATAGATCAGAATTTACATACAGCAGTCGGAACTTGTTCATATGGGCCGCCACGGCCTGCAGCTCAATTATATGATCTAATACATATCAAAATGAGGCGTTATTCTAGGCCCAATATAAGATGCGACTGAGTACTTACCAGCATGTTTATCAGAATGGTTTTTGGTCCCTTCAGTCTCTTTCCCTTTCTCGGTCTTTTTTCCCTTCTTGGTCTCTTTTCCCTTCTTGGTCTCTTTTCCCTTCTTGGTCTCTTTGCTCTTTTTGTCCTTCTGATTTGCTTTGGCCTCTTTGTCCTTCTCATCTTTTAGAATGGCATCAGAACGATACTTACTTCCTCTCAAATGAGACGCCAAGATTTTCTTGTCGAAAGAGGGCTGGTTCTTGGCCTTGGGATTTCTAGGCGGGGATGGAGGCGGAGCATTCAACTTTGAATTAGAGGCCGAAGCGTCATTTGATATGGAAGTAGAGGCTAATTTCTCGGTGAGTAAATACATATTTGGGCTTAGTTTCCCTTCTTTTTCGACTCTGGATTTTCTTCGGGCTTTCCTGGCAATTCTACCTTCATGGCTGATGGAATTATTAGGTTTGTGTAGAGGGACTACTGCCGTTGCAGAACCCGAACTTCCTGCCACCTGATCTACCAGATTGAGGTTCTGTTCTGCTCCGACTTGAGCCTGCAGGGCCTTTGTTTTATTCCTTGTTCTGGAACTGGGTGGCCCGTCAATATCTGTATTTGTCGATTTTCTTCCAGATTGGCGCCGCTCTAAAGTTATAAGATCCACTGGAATTGGTTGTGAAAGAGTGTGAAGAGATAAATTCAGGAACACGAGTATAGCATAGAACGTCCAGCGCATTTTGGTGTTAAAGGTTGTGAGGCCTGCTCTGAGATTTATTTCTTACTTACACACATAGCTTTTATATGTGGCTCTGGACACACACATCTGACTCAATATTGTACAAAATAGAGTGGTCAAAAATTTCCAAAGCGCAGACGTTTGTGAGTATCACAGGTATAGGTCAGACGACAGGCTTGTGCGCACTGCACCAACACTCACACATGCACACAACACACATGCACGCATACCCGCATCCACATCCAATATTTCATCTGTTCCACAGACACTTTAGAATTTAACTAGCCATAATAAGACACTGTCATCGTCCGCTAGCATTTCAATCAAAATTTCAATATGCACATCCACTCCTCCCCGGCTATAGCAGTTATAATTTCATTATGGCAACGATATCTTAGGCTTATTTAAAGAACCCTTAATTTCATCCTATATCAAGCTCATTCAAACAATACTGTATATTTTGGTATATTGCTTCTTACAACTGGAGAAATTGGATGTAGATATTACTTTGATCGAGGTTTCGAAAATCAAAAAATTATGTACTATACAGTCATGGGCCTCACCATGCATCGCACCACGGAAAGCAGTGCTGAAGTTTGTGTGCGATGATTGTCGTTAGGTTTATAATCGTACATTAGAGTTCATCCGCCGCAAATCGACTCCCGGCGTCTCACTTCAATCTCACTTCCAGAAATGCATTAACATGATAAATCCAAATTGAGGTTATTTGGCCCTGATTGGTCTTGTGTGTACAAATGCACTAGTGGCCGTGACTATGATTGCCGGCTCTCGAGCTCCTCTTGCCAGTAGGCCCCTCGAACTGACGTATATCCCCCAAGTCGAGTGCTCTCTGAGATCACGATGAACATGCCATCACCTATCCTCACGCTTCCGCCCGAATTATTCTTCATCATTGCATTCCACCTCCCACTACAGTGTTATTCATCTACACTTCTGGCATTATCGCTTGCCGCTCGCCAGTTGAATGAATTCGTGCAAGCTCTCTTATACTTCAAAGTGGTCATCAAGAGCGAAGACAGCGCTTTTCTGGTTCTTAAGAAGCTGTCAAAGGATATTCACCTTGGAGTGCTTGTCGGAGAGCTTCACATCTTAACCGATTTTTCACCTGCACTGTGCGACGCGCGTGGTGGAACGACAGTAATCACGGAATTACACAGCATCATAAAGATGGGGTGTATACCCAATCTGTATGCTCTCAGTATTGTATTCCTTCCTGGATGGTACACAGATGAATACTGGATAGAAGATGTAGAATTCTATGATCACCTCACTAGCGAGCTCTGGAAAGATTTGAAGTTGAAATGTCCTCGTTTACGAAGATTATACCTGGAAGGAATCGGGGACACGTGTAATGATCCTTGGATCGATGCGTCTGGCTTATATGAATTGAAGGAGCTCCAGGTCCGTGTTGACATTCCAGCGGTAACTCGCATTGATCACCCAATTGACGTTGGCTTTCCCAGCATTTAAGCAATCTCAGTCTCAAATTCCGACACAAGTGCCCTCGCAACCAGAATAATACCATTATACTTCTCAAATGCTTATCCAACTACACTTCCTCTTTGCAATCTCTGACACTTCATTTTGACTTAGGATGTGGATCAGACGTACACCCAATTTTATCAGTCACTTTTCCACACTTAACATCTCTTGAACTTTCTTGTGTGGACCTTGATTATACACTGGAAGCAACAAAATGTTCTATGGATTTTTGGACACGTCATCAAGGACTACAGAGGTTATTTTTGGATTGTAGGTCCGGAAGGTGGTTTCATGACACCGTCGAATTTGGCCTCCTTCCAAATCTTATACATCTCAAGGTCTGCACAGTGTCACTCTTTTTTAGTCGACACATAACGAAATGTTCTTTTATTAGGCTGATTTCTCTCATGTCCGATCAATGACAAGTCACTTGCCTCAATTGCGGTCACTTTGTGTCAGTGAAAGCAAGAACACTCAAGTTCTGTATCTTCTACGAGCAGTTCTCTCGGGTGGTTTACCCAATCTGAAAAGCCTCGAAATCCATCAAACCCCTTATGCAGAGCGCTGCGTTCGCAATATCGAAGGGGCAATGTGGTATGAAACAGAACACGGTGATTTTATGCAGGAGGTTCGCCCCCACAAATCTTGGCGAATGATGAGGTATAATTATATCCATTCCATTGTTCGAGGCGCTCCAATATGGGTGCCCGTTAGCACTTTTATTATCCGCAGATAGATAACACAGTTTTTGTAATACTATTATATAAAAATCAGTGCCGC
>JAEKIV010000978.1:0-10218 GCA_016801325.1 Hypholoma fasciculare | reverse complement strand
GATTCTGTACTAATTTAAACTCAGTTGTACCGTCCCTTATATCGAGGATTTCATCCTCATATAAGGGACGGTCACCGGCCTAACTAAGCACGTCTCGTATACATTCATGGCGTCTGCTGTGTCCCAAATTTTGATATTTTGGGTTTGTTCAACGGTTGAGTGCTTTTGCTTTACTGCTATTCTTCCTGGCTTCTGAAAGCCTCCACTTGAGGAAAATTACACTAATTGAATCAAATACTATTATAGTCCATATTGAACGCAATTCTGTTCATTCGATGATCAACCAAGCACACAGCCCCGAAAGATGTTTGGATTAATAGTACTCTTCAATGTCATCCTTGAGAATTGAATGTTAATATGTATCAGACTTGCGCACGAAACAGATAGATAATCACAAATGTTGATTATTACTACATGAAAAGGACAGCAAAATCAACTATAGTGATATCTTGACTTCCGACAAAACCAGGGATCACCACACGGCCGGATTCTTCGTCCATTACCGGTACACGACGCATAGCATCGGGAAATGTTGATAAAAGAGGTTTACGCAAGAAATTAACGGGGGAGGTATAATTTATCAGCCATGCCACGCGGTCGCGGCGGTCAACAACAATTGCACGAGTGCACCCCAAGGATGTTTGGCCCCACAAAGTACAGCCTCGATGAGGGCCCAACACTTTGATAATATGAGGAAGATTATCTGAGGTGGGGTTGTCCTCAATGGTGATGGAATGTATACATTGAGAAGCAGCCACTAAAAACTGGGCGGTGTTTGGGGCAAAGAAGCAGTTCGATACGTTCTCAGTTGACAAATCGGTAATGAGTGTCGTCCAGAGACAAACGGAGGGACTGCTCTGCGAGATAAGCGTTGTTTCGTCGGTTGAAGAATAGTCAAAGAGAGTTAAGCGTTGCCCGTTAACCATAAAGAGCTTGCTACCAGGCAAAAGCCGTATCATTGCCTTGAAATCTCATGAGGAATCTCATAATTATAGGCATTAATGCGGTACTTACATTACTTGAGCTTGGATTAAGCACTCGCCAAGAATAATCAGTAGAGGGCCCCAAGAGCGATAATGACCGGACGCTGAGAATCGTAGGTCGGTGGTGAAGTAGAGCAAGTCGTCTTGCGCTCAGCCCAACGGCGCGCAAACTGTCCATAAGAAGAGTCACAGACCATATTTGAATTGTAGCTTTGCGTCCAGGGCGATACAGACCACTCTCGGATCGATCGAAAATAGACAGTGCTATCCTAAAACTGAGAGTCGGCGCAGAGGAGTCAATGTCGATGTCCATCATGACTTGGTTCATATCGTATGGTTTATGCATCTGTTGTGGAATGAGTGGCACGCCTTCGATAGCTTCTGCGTCGAGGTCGTAATATATTACTTGGCCGACGTCTGTTGTTACAAGCAGCCATCGTCCTCCTCGAATCAGGTGAACAAACTGAGCCGGCTCGACCGAGATCGAGCGCTCTCGAGCAGTACGACCGTCGTCTCTTGCCCAGCCAATATCTGCGCTATTCCATACCAACAGCAGTCTCTCGAGTTCTTCAGAAGTGTGCATGCTAAGGGGACGTTCAAGGAGAGGGGGGCGTAACTTGGATGAGATGTGTTGGCCGACAAGATGGGCCCATACAGCTCGTGTTTTTGTCGCGTCTGAAAGAAGTTTACAAGTCTATGGAAAGCACTAAGCATCTCACGTAATTAAAAGCAGAAAGAATGGAGAACGTACCGCTCTCAAGCGCAGGAGGTCCTTCCATGTGAGGGATTTGAGTACTTCTGTGAGCAATTCGACTGGAAGAGAGACCAGTCGTAATGGAACTTGAACGGTTTCTGCCTGCGTCCAGAATATATTTAAGTCTAATGAGCAACTCACGTTTTACATAAGAGTAGTTGGAAGACTCCTATAAGACTAACCGAACTCCATGGATTGTAATGCTGAACAATTTCGAAGATTGGCATTCCGGAATCTACATAGGATGCAAATAGGATGCCTAAATTAGCAAAAAGGTTCGTCAATGAAGTCAGACAGAAAAAGTGGCAGATTTCAGAGGATGTTGAGTAAAGAAGTGGGTTTTTAGGACTCAATGACAGTTACCGGGGACTTGGTCAAGCGACTCGCACCCACGAACTTGTTTGAACGGGCCTCGGCATCCACCGGAAGCCTACTGATGACGTAACTATCCAGTGGCAGATCATCCCTATGTATAACTCTGCAAGTAGTTCATTGGGGCTGTGAATACAATGAACGCTCAATCGAGACCTAAACTTACCTAGCAAATTCAGAGCGCAGGGCTGTGCTGTAAAGTGAGTAGGGTGGGTATTGGCTAATTTATTGATTTTCCTACCACGAGCATATACTCTTACATGAAAGCATTTTGGGATGTGGCTATGTAGGCCCCAGCGGCTGGCGTGCGTGCGGCGGGGCAGGTAGCAGTAACTTGAATTATGGTATGATATCTTTGTGAGTCCGTCCATTATATATAAGTGAACCATGGAAGAAATCATCGTGGTTAGCGTGGATGAGTGTACGAGGAGCGGTGAACGAGCAGGCGGGCGGGCGGGCAGGCGGAGTGGCAGTGGTGGGTGGGCACCCGTGCGCGCGGTGGTGACTAGAAGATGATACAAATAATGTTGGATGGTCAATTGAATAGGTGGGCGGAGATTGAAAGAGAACCAGGCCGTTCGAGTGTCCACGCGCATCATATCAGGGAAAGGGGAAAAAGTCTAGCACACACGCACGCGCTCACTTCCGGCGCTGCTGCTGGTACACCGCGAGCGGCACGTCCTCCTCCTCAGACGGGCGTCCTTGCCCCTCCGCCGTGCGTGGTCTCCGCGCCGCGCCGCCCCCATGCCCTACCGCCGCGTTCGCACTGTGCCCCTTGCGCAGCGCAGCGCCGCCACCCCCATTCGCAAGCGGCAGACCGACGCCCGAGTGCGCCGTCGCGCTGAGCGAGCGCCCGGGCGCCCGCCCCGCGCCTGCGCTTCGCGAACCTGGCTCGCCGAGCGCAAGGCTCTCCTGCGACGTGTTGAGCCCGTGCAGCGCGGGCTGCACTTGCCGCGGAGGCGACTGTGAGCGGCGCGGCCCGGGGGATTGCCGTCGCGCTGCGGCGGCTGGGGGTGAGCCCGCACGGGGCCGAGGTGGCGGATGTTGTTGTTGGGGGGGCGCGCCCCACTCCACGGGCTGCATCGCGCCGGGAGGAAGCCCCACGCTGCGCGGTGCGCCATCGAGCGGTGGGGGCTGGTAGTAGTACGGCTCTGGCGCGGCGCCGGGTGCGCGCTGCGGCGGTGCGACGAGCTGCACAGGCGGGGGACCGAGAAAGGGCACGGGTTGTGGTGCGCGTAGCTGTGGTGGTGGCGCATGACCGTTTGGCTGCGGTGCTGGGACGCCGTTGGGGGTGGTGTACGCGCCGTACTCCTGCTCCATGACGCGGTGCTGCATTTCGTATTGCGGGCCTTTGATGGGCATCTCTGCGCGACGCGCACCTGGGGCGCTGCCTGCGGGGAGCGTCTTGGTGAGCGACCCGCGCCTACCGCCCTCGCGGCGCTTCGCCTCGAGGAGCTCGCGCTCGCGCGCTTCTTTCTCCCTTGCCTCCGCCTCCGCCTTCTCTCTCGCCTCCTTCTCTCTTACCTCCTTCTCCTTCGCTGCTGCCACCCGCTCGCGCTCCTCCCTCTCCGCTTCACTCTCGACCCCAGCTGCCTCCGTTGTAGGGCTCGCAGGAGCCGCCGTAGGAGTCTGCGCCTTATTGATAACCCCGAGATACCAGAACATCAGATTGCTAATCAGCACCTGCTCGTACAGCGGGCGGCGCGGATTCGCGAGTTTGATGTGACTTAGGCGGTAGATCGCGCGCTCGACATGGATTGGGTAGCGCGCGTACGGGTTGCCGCCTATTCCCGGTGCGAGCCCAGGCGACGGCGGCGGCTGGTAAGCCTTTGAACTCTTCGACGCGCCGAGCAGCGCCGCCGCCGCCTCGCGCCCCGCCGCCCCGCCCGCGATCGGCGGCGCAGTATACTCTGCGTCCTGCTTCTTGCGTCCGCCGCCAAACAGCGAGCCGAAGAAACTCGATTCTTTCTCCTTCTCCTTCTGCTCGCGCGCCTCGCGCTCCTTGTCCTTGCCGGACTTCTTCGCACCCTTGTCGCTGCCCCATTTGAACAGGCTCTTGCCGCCTTTGTCCTTGTCCTTCCGGCCCGGTGGTGTGCTGAGCGCGAGCTGCGGTGATGGTGGAGGTGGTTGCATCAATGGGGGCGGCGGACGGCTCATTACAGGGGCGGGGGCGGGCTCAGCAGGCGAAGGTGTCCGTGAGGGCGGCCGTTGCTCGTGAGCGGGCGGCATTAGACGCTGCGGCTGCGGTTGATGCAGGACGGGCGGAGGTGCCTGGTCGACGAGGAGCAGCGGCGGCGTGGGGGCTAACGGCGGGGGCTGTGCCTCCTGCACAACCACAGGTGGTGCCACAAATGGCGGCTCGTCGTCGTCATCGCGCACGTATGCATCATAGATGGCAGCTTCTTCGCTGTAAGACTCTGGGCGCTGTGCACCGTGCACTCCTTCGTCAGAGAGCGTGTGCCGGCGGGGGGCCGGTTCGGCATCGCCGTGGTCGCTCGAGGAGACATCGCTCGACGTACGCTGATCCTGGGCATGTTTTGCAGTGCCACGGCGCGAAGCAGGAAAACGGTGGCCGCCGCCGTCGCCCTGCAGGCCTGGCTTGCGAATTTTGGTGCGGGCTGCGCGGCGCAGAATCTGACCCGGCGGAGGCACGATGATGGGTGCATCCGCCTCATCTGGTGGGGCGGCCAGAGCACCATCTGCTATCTCTGCAGCTGGTAGGTGTGAGTCAGCGAGCGAGGACGCAGAGGCAGGACGCACCAGGCGGAGCGATGCTAAGCGACAGACTGCGGCGTAGAGCACTGCGTAGTGCGGCGGGGTCTGCACTTTCTGCAGCCTCCTCGACTAGCTCCTCGAGAATGCGGAGATCTGAGATGGTGAGTGTTGGCTGGGAGGCGGGGTAGAGTAGACTGCGGCCGCGCTTGAGGGGGACGACACTCTCGTGCTCGACACCGTCGTCCTCCTTGGGGCGATACTGCCTGCTGAGCATGCTCTTTTTGCGATTGAGACTGGCCTGAGCAGTGAGCTGCTGAGGCGCAGCGGAGTCGGCGGTGCCATCTGGGCCATCGAGTGGTGATCTTGCGTGTTCTTTGAGGAATGCTCGGAACTCGGCGGGGGCGATCTCTGGGTGCAAGCTAGCGGGAACCCAGAAGAGGTGGAGAGGGTCGTCGGCGGGGTTGTTGGGGGCAAGAGTTGTAAACGACTCGTCGCTGTGGTCGAGCGAGTCGCCCCCCTCAGTGGACGACGTGGGCGACCAAACAGCGTTGGGCAAGTCGGGGTCGATAGCGAGAGCCCCCGGCGTCGTCGAGCGACGACGAAGGTCCTTGAGAGCCTCTACTTCACGCTGGATCTCGTACTCAGACGGCTGCAGAGCGCGGGCAGCCATCGCGGCGGAAGCAGAATGGTGGTGGGAGACGAGAGCGTAAAATTGGCAACTGTTTGTTACAACATAATGACTATCTATTCTCATCGCGTGCCCCTGCGCCCTCCCGCCGGAGCTCTTGGATCACCGCCTGCACGACAGTCAGCTCAGAACACAGCCTGGAGGACAATACGAACAGCGAGCGCCTCGGGGTTCGCCCCGTTCTCCACCATCCCAATGCATGTCGCCAGCGTCGCCTTGTCTAGCTGCGTGTTCAGCAGTTGCGAGATCTCGTACAATACTGGGCCCCGTCAGCACTCGCCCTGCCAGCAGCACACCCGACTCACTGTCCAGCGTCTGCTGCGCGGACGCGTTGCGCTCCGCCTCTCTGGTCGACATGACAGTATGAATGCCCACCGCACTGCACAGCACCGCCGCGATCACTAATCAGCTATCCCACGCTCCTTTTTCTCCCCCACCACACCATCCATGGCGCCCGCAAAGCCGGCCGAGAAGAAGGAAAAGAAGGAAAAGATCTTTCACCCCGCCTCGCGCAAGGCCGGGCAGCTCGCTCGCAACGCCCTGCGCAAGGGGAAACTGGGCAACCTTGCGAGCAAGCGCACGACGAAGCAGCACACCCTCGTCGACCTCTACGGATTTTTCTTCTTCGCCATGCCCGACGAGGGCGTCCTCACACTTCCCGAGCTGCATGCGCTCATCGCTGACATCTGGCTTACGCGTCACGACGAGTCGCTCGCGGCGGAGATCTCAGCGCGCCGCAAGGGCCGCCCGAAGAGTGCCGCACAGCAGCGGCTTGAGGACATCAAGCTGCGCGAGTCCGAGATCTACCGCACCGGAATGGGTGCGTGCGCTCGAGTTTCCCGCCCGTTATTTCACCTGCTAATCGCCTTGACTTAGAGGTCATCGATCTCACACACGCCCCGACCGTCGCGCTCTTCCGCACGTGGGATACGAAGGAGCCTGCGTTCGTCCAGCTCCTGCGCTTCATCCGTGTGTCGAGCGCCGACCCCGACCTTGCTCTCGTCTCGCGCCCGGGGAAGCATTTCTCGATCGTCGGCTCAGAGGCGGGAGCGGATGGAGAGGCCATGGACATGGACACCACGGAGAAGTGATGTGCCGAACAGCACTAGGCGGCTTTAGGCCCTGGTGTGCCTGCCACAAGCGTCGGGCGCCCCTGCATTACTCATTTGCTCGTCGGACAGTGCAGTTGTACGCTGCTCCGCGTTACGCCGAACTATGTGCGCTGGACTGCACTCCCGGGGCACCTCATAGGGTCTCAGTGTGCGGCACAGCGCGGCTGCTTCGTTGTATGTATTTCGACTTTTCGCATTGATCATGTTGTATTTTACCTCACAAGCCGCATCATATCCGGCTCTCTCGGCCATTTTTCCAGAAAATCTCTCTCAAGAAAATTTCCATGTTCCTTCCGCCGTAATTTTTTTGGGTGGCAATTTTTTACGGGCTATTAATAAGTCGTCGATTCACTGCCGGCCCGAAATCCCAAGTGACAGTGACAGCCGAATAACTTTTTTTGTCGCGGTCAACCCAAGGTCAACCGTCTGTGGCCCTGGGAGGCGAACGTAAAATCTACCGTATTTCCCATTGCTCTCACTCTACAGCGCCATCCAAACCCTACTTACTGACACATCAGCATCTCATTGAACATTTGGTCCAGTTTCTAAAGCTAATAAATCGAAGTCAACTGAGATCTTGTCGTATTCATCTCCTCCAACATCTTGCTTCCTCCTGTTCATCCGCCTTTCATCGTCATCGAAGATAAATTCCACATGGCTCGGCTTAGCAGTCCTTCGAAGTCCGCCTTACCTCAAGCATGTGTAATACTCGCTATTCAATGTTCATGCAAAGCTTGTTAGACCGCAGAAACTGCTCAAACATTAACGTTGGTATCGCTTCCAGTTGGGGTAATTACTGAAATTCTCAAATTGGTCTCGTGGAAGGATATACTTCATATACGATCGGTATATTCCTTATTCCACTCCATGTTGGTTTATCTGACCGCCAGCGGCCTTACTCTAGGCCCGGAAGTTCTTATTAGACAAAAACACGAACTATATGGTCGCACCTTGTCAATAAATACATCTTGGCCCCCTCGACTGGAATAACCTATTGATGGATACACTTCCGGCGAACTAGAACACATTGTCCTCATTTGGACCAGGCGCAGAAATTGATTGAGAGAGGGCCGATGACCGCCCCACCCAGGAACGCTCATTCTCATCCGACGAGGTAAAGTTGCACATCTCATAAAAGGAGGCCGGTGGTTGATCGTATCCGCAGTCACAAGCGCAGTGACACATTACGATTTGGACGCAGAAACGGTTACGGGTACACTGCTTGTCCCAGAGCATCAGGATTCAGCACTGAGTACTGAACCTCAGTCAACTCCTGAGATCAAGCTGTCTGTCGATGATCATTCCGATTCGCTGCTGCTTAGCTTTAATATCGCATTCTCTCTATACCCACAATCAGAGATGTACAGAGTCTCTCTCTTCTGGGCCCCACCATCGCATTCAACGCTGCCCACAATGAGAATCGCAAGGCCTACCCGTTTGCTGTGGAATGGGAACAGGCCAATGGAGCTCGTCAACTTACCCCTGGCGGGTGCCTCATCCTGTCGACCACGTCGTAAGTGTGTTCTGCTCTGTTTTGAAACCAATCTTTCTTATTGAAGATGGTGAACAAGTCGCCGCTGTACCTTCTACATGGCAATAGAATGTTGTTGAAGGCTGTCTGATGCTATTCAATTACTCAGCCGTAAAGCCGACAACGAACGCATCTCCCTCCGGGTCACACCGTTCACTCGAGACATACACATGGCATTGGCGCTTAAACCTCCTACAGCTAGCCGCGACTTTATTCTTCCAGCTTCTACGTCGCAACACCGTGGAATTTATTATTCTTGGCACTCTCGTGCTCGATCTGCAGACCCTGGATCTGCTGAGCCCAGTTGCTCATCGCTCGCCCACAACCTAAAAGACACATTCTTTCCGCCGAATTCCTGTCTGGAAAGTGACTCGAATACATTTTCCCAAGACGGTTGCGACGAAATGGGGGAAAGAGCGGCCGATATTCAAACAAGGGTGGCACATCCCAGTGACGCGATTAATCCGTACAGCTTCTCCTTTTCGACTCAAATTGTCCGCTAATTTTTTTTCCGTACTTGCCTAAGGTATTTCATATTACATACCTTGGTTGTAGATCGACAGTAAATTTATGCTACACTTTCAATGTACAGTAATACTCAAAGTACTCCGAGTTTGAGTCTGAAGCAAGTCTGAAGGCACTAGCCAGGGCCTAGATTTGCAACTGGTTTACTTATGGATCGTTCGCTTGAGTTTGAAATAGGTAGTAAGTTAGGTCTACACTATCTAGTTTTTTAGTCAATGAGGATATGAGGATGTGCGGACGCAGGTGTTTACATAGGTCATGTGTCTAAAATCCACTGTTAACTTCAAACGTTCAAATTCAAACTTGGTTCAAACTTCAGCTTCAGCCAAAATTCAGCTTGCCTGGAGGCTGGATCACGCATGCACGCATCACGTCATGGGTTTCCGGGCCCGGCGAATGCCGACAAACAGAACTGCGTTCAACATTCCGAGTCAACCTCAACGTTCAATCAGGGTTCGAGCCACTTGACCAAGTCTCCGCACCTCATAGTAATTGCTGACTGGTAGTTGACGTTGAATACTGGCGGCCCATTACTTTACTCGACATATCTCTGGAATCCGCCACTTTTCCTGGCTTTCCGACCTATAGGCTATTGGCAAACTTTTTTGCTAATTTAGGTATCCTGGATTCCGGAATGCCAATGATCAACGCGGTCTTCCGGATTGTTCAGCGGTACAATCCATGGAGCTCAGCTAATCTCACTGGGGTATTTCAACTACTTAAAACATAAGATTGGGCTTATGTATATTCTGGACGCAGGCAGAAACCATTCAAGTTCCATTACGACTGGTTTCTCTTCCAGTCGAATTGCTTACCGAAGTACTCAAATCTCTCACATGGAAAGACCTCCTGCGCTTGAGAGCGGTACGATCTCTATTTTCTCTACTTTGAATTGTACAGGGTGCTTAGCGCTGCCCGTAGACTTGTAAATTTCTTTCAGGTGCGACAAAGACACGGGCTGTATGGGCACACCTTGTCGACCAGTACATCTCATCCAAGTTACGCTCCCCTCTCCTTGAACGTCCCCTGAGCATGCACACTTCCGAAGAACTCGAGCGATTGCTGTTGGTGTGGATTAGCGCAGATATTGGCTGGACAAGAGACGATGGTCGTGCTGCGCGAGAGCGCTCGATCTTGGTCGAGCCGGCTCAGTTTGTTCACCTGATTCGAGGAGGACGATGGCTGCTTGTAACAACAGACGTCGGCCAAGTAACATATTACGACCTCGACGCAGAAACTATCGAAGGCGTGCCACTCATTCCACAACAGATGCATAAGCCATACGATTTGAACCAAGTCATGATGGACATCGACATTGACTCCTCTGCACCGACTCTCAGTTTTAGGATAGCCCTGTCTATCTTTGATCGATCCGAGAGTGGTCTGTATCTCCCTGGACGCAAATCTACAATTCAAATATGGTCTGTGACTCTTCTCTTGGATGGTTTGCGCGCCATTGGGCTGAGCGCAAGACGACTTGCTCTACTTCACCACCGACCTACGATTCTCAGCGTCCGGTCATTATCGCTCTTGGGGCC
>JAEKIV010000976.1:0-10046 GCA_016801325.1 Hypholoma fasciculare | reverse complement strand
ATGAATATATACTGCTTCAGATGGCCTGTTTTCGCATTTTTGACATATAAATCTCCCTATCATTGTACACAATTATAGGGCCACTTTGGTGCATGGAATTGCATAGCTAATATATATTAAACGACCTCAAGACTCTTTATCTACCTCTATAATCTCTTGACCATACTCACAGCATATCATATGGTGTAGTCTATGTTTCCTCCATTGTCTCCTCATCCCCCCCTTCAATTGATGCTAAAAATGCGCCTTGCTTGTATTTTAACACTTGGACTATATAGAATAAGTCTATATCTACCCTTTTGCGAGCTAGAAACTGTATTTATCTTCCTTTTGACCGCTTTATAGGCTGAATAGAGATATGAAGAATGAGCTTATAGCACACTTTAAACCTCTCACAAACACTATAGGCTCCACAGGTATTTACCTATGTACCTATAGAAGCAATATACATATTTTATATGCGATTATACGATCCCAGACTGTGCATATAACACTCAGAAGTCAAAGACTATTACACCTCTCAATTCTACCCATTCCTAGTGCCTCTCCACCATTAGGCACATCCTCCCATACTCTAGAACATTAATGATAATTTTTTAGATAATTTTCAAGGCAATTTAGGCACTATATGAGCCAATCCCAGTCATTAGTATGGTCAAGCCTAGTGTAATACTTGATTTACAGAGTTATGAGTATCATTAGAGCCTTATAAAATACATAACATTGTAATATATATATTATACAATATATATACAAATTTACGAGAGGAATGGACAAGAATTGAGTGAGGGAGAGAGGCCGACGTGCGCGACGGCGGCGCCGTTGATGGGGAGGCAGGCGGCGGACAGTAGCCCGGGCCGGGCGTGTGTCGGTATTTGACTTATATGTGGGGGGGCTCATAGTTATTCGCACCTTTATTGCCAGTGTGTGGCTGTTGTGCTTATTATCCTAGTTAGCTTCATCAGGAAGAAAACGCTGCCTTACGTAGACCTATGTAGCTCCAGTATATTTGGGAGGTGGGTAGGACAGTGCCAGGTTATCTGTGCTACGTAGCCCATGTAGATATGTCACGTGCTTATGTTGCCTTATATAGCATCACGTAGGCGCAGCTCTACGCATACTACCTAGCATTCAGTAGCTGCTGTTGGCTATCGATAGCGTCCTGGTAATAGTAGATATCACACATCTTGTAGGGGAATGACAGAATTCATAATATGATTTGGTGGATCATGGACAATGGGCCGTCATAGTAGTACGGGTACCTGAAATCAATCATCCTCCTCCTCAGCTTCGCTATCCGTTTCTCCTGTGCGCCCCTCTAATTCATTACGCGCGCGTTCGAGTGCGTTCCCTACTAGAGTTAGCTGTGCCGAGGAGGCCTCGGTGATACCAGCATTTCGGCTGAAAATCACAGTAACGTCAGCCAACTTAGCAACTTGAATAAGCAGGTCAAAAAAATGTACCGAGCTCGTTTGTATAGCTTAGTTCGGAGACCCAACACTACTTTGTCATTGAGCTTGGACCACTTCTCGAGATCCTGTCGAAAGATAAGGTGACGATCCTCGACTTCCTTTTGCCATAGCGTAGCTTTGATTAGGATGCCCGTTGCCCATTCATCGAGAGCAAAGTCAATCTGTGGACAAGCGTTTAGATTTATGGAAAACAACAACTGTAACAGAGTACCATACCACAGTGAGGATGAGAGCAAGTGTCTCGAGCAAGATCGGATTGAATAGGTTATCAAAGATAACCCCGGGTGAACGCTTGCCGTCAAACCAAACAGCATTGAGGACTTCGGATATGATTTTACCTTGACAGAAACCTGACATCGCGAGGGGGTCCTGAAAATGTATGGATGTGTCAGTCGCTTTGAATGTATATCAGATTTCACGTACCTTATAGTGAAAGGCACCATCGGTTTTCATGGTCTTGTAAATAGAAATGTTCGACGCCTTGATCACCTCGCCTGCACCACGCTTAAACCCCATATGCGAGCTCACAATACTCCGCACGCAAGATACTGCAGCTCCCCTGATTCTGGACCCGCAGTTGCGGAGCTGGGACAAACCAAACATAAATGAATGAGCATCTTTGTCAAAGCACCTGAGCACCATTACAAACCAATAGACTTATCGAATCGAGGAGGGGGTATGTCTCTTGAGCAGCAAGGCCAGCATTTTTCCAGGTCAGTCGAGCCCACTTGTTTTTTTTCGCGGTGTCGGGGAAGGCGTCTCTGGTCGAGATGAGTGATTCGTACTCGGAAGCAGCCCGTAAGACAAGTGCATGCACGACATCGATGTAATCAGATGCTTTCGGCTTTCTTGCATTGATCTCAGCAGCAGCGCGTACCATTTGAGAAGGAACGACAGGAGAAGCTGAGCCCACAGCATTACCAGAAGCTGCAGAAAGAGTGTCACTGAGGATAATGAGACAGCAGCAAATGGACTTTACCTTCCCGGCGTGCAGCAGCAGCTTCAACGTGAGTTACACATGGTGAAGAGACAGTAGTGCTTGTGTCCGATGACGGTGTCGAAGACTGAGCACTTGTACTTGACAAACCATTTGCTGGTGACTTGTTACCGCCATTCTCGTCCCCTGAACCATCAGGTTCATGTACACCCCGAGGCAAAGACTTGAATGCATTGGAAGAGACACGAGGGGCTGAGCTAGGTACACGAGCTGCAGCTGCGCCAATACGCCGAAGTGGTGCGCGGTGGGAATGTGTCTCTGCAGTGGATGAGCTCGATTTTGTCAAGATTTGGATCTGAACACATGGTTAGTACAATGGTTTAACATTGACTATGCACATACCGAACTGGATGTACGGCGCACAGGAACATCAGGTTCATCCTCACTTTCAACGTCGCCGTGTGGGCCTATAACGAGTCAAACATGCAATTGGACGAAGTTACAGGACTCACTCGGCTGCTCATTCTCCTTCTCGCCTGCTTTTTTCTTTTGACGACCCATTTGCATGATCTCACGTTGCAATTTCTCAAGTTTCTTCATTTTAACTTGCATTTCATCCTCCTCTAGATAATCGGAACAAATTTATCACAACATTGCACATCCCAAACGACGAGACTCACCGAGTGCTATTTTTTTAGCAGATGATTTGGTTTGTCGCTTTGGCTTGGAGGATGGAGCAATTTTAGTCACAGGCTCCTCAGACTCCGATGATTCTATGGGTGTGACACTGACTATAGTATTCACGATGAAAAATTTGTGCACTCATCACATACCGAGAGCAGGTTGGGAGGCAACTTTCCCCCTTTTCTTGGGACGCGGTGGTTCCTCATCGTCTTCATCCTCATCTTCCAAAGATATCGCACCTAGGGTATTTGATCAGCAGTGAGAAATGGAGGGACCGTTCCAAGGGTACGAAACCTACAGCGCAATTTTTGTTTGGTGGCTGACTTGGAACTTTGCCTGGCTGACATCCTCTGATCTTCTGACAGATCTTCCTCATCCGACACTTTAGAGAATAGCTGTTATCAAAGTTTGATCAAAGCCCAGATATCTCAGCAAAAACTTACGTTCAGGGGCGTTTTTTCTTTTATTCGCAGATGTATTCTGCAGTGCGATCTCTCCTTCACTTTGATCATCGTCAGACATCGCATTTGCGGGCATTGCTGCAATGGCGGAATCGCCACCTCTATGAGAAATGAGTGTCAAGAATTGGGGGATCGATGAGGATGATGGGTGTAAGGAAGAGGGCGGAGCATCACGGGCGGATAACGAAACTCACATTTACTTCCGTGCCTGCGCCATCCGCCCACCCACCCACCCACTTAACCGCAGTTGCCGTATAATGCCTCAAGCAGGAGAATATGCCTGCCCATACTGTCAGCTCAGGGTAGCAACAGGACGAGGGCTGCACTCACACATTATGCAAAATAAGAAATGTCGCGCCCGCATGAACACGGATGACTCAGATTGCGATTTAGGCAAGGCCGAGCTCGCACTGCTGCATCCCGAATCAGAAAACTCGGATAATTTACATGGTGCAGAACTTACGGGGGGTGACAGTGCTGGGCTATGGGAGGACCACGATGTGCCCATGTGCATTGATCCTCCTGTACGTGCGACTATGGACATGGAGGACCAGCAGCAATCTCCTAGACGCGCCACCGTGGAAGATGAAATAGAAGAGCCGGCTGGTGAAGAGAACATGTACATTGAAGCATATCCATACCCAGCGGGCACCACATGTGGACGAGGCGAGAGTACATTCACAGCGCAGCATCGAGTTCACGCGCAAGAGGGACAATCACCCTGGGCTCCTTTTGAGAGTGCAGAAGAATGGGAACTTGCTCGGTGGCTGATGACATCGGGTGTCAGTCAGAACAAGCTCAATGACTTCTTGAAGCTGAAAACCGTGAGTGGTGGCGGTGGATCTATACCAGAATTCTAATCAGATTTGATAGATTCAAGATGGTATCAACCCAGCCTTCCATAATTCGCGCGCTTTATTGAAGCGAGTCGACAGACTTCCCCATGGACCATCATGGACGTGTACAGCTATGCGTATTACCGGGGACTTGGCGGACAAGAACGGACATGCGCTCACAGAGGATCTGGAGTTATGGCATCGTAACCCAATTGAATGCATCCAGGAGTTGATGGAGAACCCTGTATTCAAAGAATATCAATGCTATGAACCGTGTCGAATGTTCAAAAACAGGGACTATACCAATCGTGAGTACAACGAAATGTGGACGGGAGATTGGTGGTGGGATACGCAAGTAGGTGTCTTCAGAAAATTCCGAGTGTGTAAGACTATAACATGTGTTACTCGCAGGGTCTGCTACCGTCAGGTGCCACAGTAGCGCCGGTGATCCTATCTTCGGACAAGACACAGCTGACACGGTTTAGCGGTGATAAGCAGGCATGGCCAGTCTACATATCAATAGGCAATAACAGCAAATCAGTGCGGCGCCAGCCATCGAAACGAGCTACGATATTGGTTGGGTACATACCTGTGAGCAAACTTGAGTGTTTCTCCCCCGGCCAACGATCACTCGAGGGATATCAGCTTTTCCATCAATGTATGCGCACCGTGTTGGAGCCTCTAGTCAATGCGGGCAACAATGGGGTCGACATCATTTGCGCTGATGGATTTATATGTACCGCTTATCCTATCCTGGCGGCGTACATTGCAGATTATCCAGAACAGTGCCTCGTGGCGGGCTGTCAGGAAAACTCTTGTCCCATCTGCACTGTCCATCCGAAGCAACGAGGAAGTTACGAAACATGTTCAGTCCTGCGAGATCCCGACAAAACTCTGGAGGCCTTTGACAGCGAGATGGAAGGTGTGCGCTCAGAATACTTCAAAGAGAACAAGCTTCGCCTGGTCGATCCATTTTGGCGCGACTTACCTCATTGCAATATCTTCACTTGCTTTACTCCTGACCTCCTGCATCAACTTCACAAGGGCGTGTTCAAAGACCATTTGGTGAGCTGGGCCTCAGCAGCAGTGAAGGGTGGGGAAGCAGAGGTCGATGCTCGCTTCCGGTCCATGTCACTGCATCCGAATCTTCGGCACTTCAAAAAAGGGATCAGCCTGACATCGCAGTGGACCGGCACCGAACACAAAAACATGGAAAAGGTATTCCTTGGCGTGCTAGCAGGAGCTACAGATCCCCGCGTTGTTCTTGCAGCCCGAGGCATTCTGGACTTCATCTATTACGCACATTTTGCGTCACACACGGATGAATCTCTTAAGCACCTGGACGCTGCCTGGCTAATGTTCCACGATAACAAGGAGATTTTTGTGGATCTCGAGATACGTCAGCACTTCAATATCAGCAAAATACACAATATTCGCCATTATATGGACTCAATACGATCACATGGCACCACGGACGGTTTCAACACCGAAAATTCTGAGCGACTACACATTGATCTGGCTAAAATGGGATATCTGGCAAGTAACAAGAAGGACTACGTTCGCCAGATGACCAAATGGCTACAACGCCAGGAGGCAATTCACCGCTTTGGCGCATATCTCACATGGCTCATTCCTGACAGCACGGCAGACGATAGACTGGATGGTGATGCAGGCGATGCAGAGGGCGACGACGACGAACCTCCTATAGACGACGATGCACCATCGCTTCCCATGAACAGATCAGGCCAATGGATAGTTGCGAAATCTCCTGCCCTCCCTAGAGTATCCGTCGACGAACTCTCCCAAGAATTTGGTGCAGATAAGTTCTCTGTCCACCTCGAGAATGCCCTGAAAACGATGCCCTGCATACCCGCTGCACTCATCGCGATGATTTCTAATTCTCACACATTCCCAGTTCACAAACGAGCCGTTTGCATACTCCCAGCAATCAACTCAATACACCTGGCTTCGGATCGCGATACACTGTTTGCATCAACTGGTTCCTCGCAGCACATAACTGCTACTGGTATAAAGCGCGCAATCCTCCCAAGATTCAGCACAGCCCTGGTACAAAAGCCGGGCATTGAACATTCTCCCGGGAATCCTCTCGCGCGCCTGGCAGTAGTGCAAGTTCGCGTGATATTCCAACTCCCTCCGCCTTTTCATTCAAATTTTGCTGAACCACTTGCCTACGTGCACTGGTTCAAGGACCTTCGCGATCCTCTCGATGGAGTAGGAATGTGTGTTACATCCTTGTCTTCTCGCAATCATCGACAACGAGCATCTATCATCCCCTTGTCAGACATCAAGCAAAGTTGTCATCTCATCCCAGTTTACGGTGGCCACAGCGCAGCTACACTGGGGTGGACGCCCTCTTCTATCATTCATGAGGCACCAACCTTCTATCTGAACCCCTACCTTCGCCATCGTGACTTCTATCTATTCCGTTACCGCATAGATATGTATTTAGAGGCTTTGCGGGCGCGGGAGGAGAATGCGCGCCGCATGCGACACTTAATGCGCAGATAAAAAAACGTAAATTTCATTGTATGTTATGGGGTACATCTGCGATGCCAATATTTATTGACCTACGTCGTCAGACATTCCTGGCATCCAAGAACTGTGTGAGACGGCCTTGCATGTCATGGAGCAAGGCATTGTTGCCGTCTAGCTTCTCTTCTAACTCTTGCAGTTGTTGGCCGAGTCTGACACTCTGGCTGACCGCTTTTTGATGCTGCTTTTTGAGCCGTTCCAATCAAACAAGGTCGTCGGCACAAGTTTGTTCGAGACAAGTAAATTCTGGGATTGCCTTGCGGAAAAGCCTTTCCAATTCAGTTCGAACTCGCGGCTCAGCCCCGGAGTCGATCCCCGAAGAGTAATCGTCGCCTTTGTCTTGGTCATCCACAGATGCAGCGCTCGGCGCGTACATATCTTCAGAACCGGCGTCGTTGCGGAGCAGTTGGCTGGATGCACTGCGTTAGAATTCTGCTTCAGCATTTGGGGGAGAGACAAAGAACAGAAATATATGCTCACCGGCTAGCCCTCCTGTCAATCATCACTTGTACCCTGCCCGCTGTTTTTTTGGCCAAATCCGCTTTCTCGTGAAGGCGAGTAGAGGTGTGTTTTGCTGACATTTTGCTAACGATGGATCATGTGTCAGCACGGCAGTCAGCTGCGAATGAACATATGGGTATTACCTGAGTTTTCGGAGTTGGGCAGTAGCAGAGGACTGCGGTAGAAGGAGAGAATCGGTACCTACAAAAAAAAAAGTGTATTAAGTCAGCATTGCAAAGTAAGAGAGCGAGCGGGACTCACCGATCATGGTCTTGGCATCTACACAGCATGCAGCGGATAGGGTTATACCATGCCCGAACATCCCGACGTCCCAGCAGAGGCCGAGTCGAGTCTGGGATGCGAGAGGATGAGCGCATCGTATGCGAGTGCTACCGCGCGAGCACGTTTGACAGCCAACCGCCGGCAGTACTCCATGTGGCAATCAAAGCATAGCAAGAGCGCAGTGATTGTGCGGCTCGCAAGACTAGACGCACAGGCATTGAGCGCAGTGTGTGAGCAATCAGGAGATGGGAGCAGGGGGTAGGGGACTCGGAGGTGTGCGATGATTTCTTTGTTGACAGCGCCCGGCTCCGGCGCGTGACCGTGTTGACTTCGCGTATGCAACGTTCGTTTGGCATTGCCCTTGTAGTCCTTGACTATCACTCCTCACCTGCAACCTCTGCCTGCCGATGCCCTCTGCCGTGCTCGTGCGCGCTGCCCACGATTGAAAACAACCCAGTCATCAACTCGAACTCTCGATGGCCCTCTGGTACGCGTGTCAAGACAATGCGGCGGCAGTTACTAGTCGCACTGTGTGTTAATTCGCAGCTGAGTGGCTAGCACTCGTCTTGGCCCCGCCGGACCTTGGAGCAACCCCCTCAACTGCGAATGCGCTTAGTTGGAGGTGTGCGCTGCGCGCTTTGCCACGTCACCAATGCGCCTGCCAACGGCCCCATCCGCTCGTGACGTCTTACCGGCAGGCGACGTGGTGGACGGTCGCGTGTATGCAGCGCGCACGAACCCCGAACGTCGCTGCGGCAACAGTATCTGCCCTCGGTGCGCTCGCGCTGCCTCAACCTCCGAACACCTCCCCGGCGCGGATGCCCCGCTCCCTCTCGCCAGGCGCATTTGGTCTTTGGCGCCGCTGCCATTATCGACACGAGCTCTGAGCCGTCGCATGACGCACGTTCGCGCGGAACTGCACGATCGATACGGGTAGACGGCGCGGGGATCACCGGGTCATCGTGAAAGGCTTGTCCCATTTTTCAAAACTTTGTTGTTGTCTTTTACACCCTGCCAGATGGCATCCCAAGCGAACGAAGTTCAAACGACACCACAAGCTGTACCACTCACTGCGAGCCAGGCTGAGTTGAGCCCTGATAGCAGCCCTATTCGCCCTCCTCGCCCTCCTCCAGCCATTCATTTCCTGCGTGCGGGACGCGGCAGCAAGTACACCGATAGGATATACTCTCCCTCAAGCAGCCCTGAGGGAAGTAGCCCAGGTTTTTGCCTCCACAGCAGCCCCCCGCCCCTCAAGCGAGTTCCACTCCGCCGTAGGTTGTTCGATAGCCCCCATCTCGAGGGCGCGCAAAATGCGAACAAAAAGCGGTGTGTTCTGTTTCCCGTCTCGATTGTTCGCTATCACTGATTTGCGCTAGGTCGCTGCCTATCACTCCAGAACGTCTGACTGCCAAAAAATTGAAAGTGTCGTCTGGAGACGAACATGAGTATGTATCCGGGTAATTTGCTTTTCAGCCTGCTTATCTTTTCTGCATTAGCTCGTCGCCATCCACTGGGGTCTTTAACGACGCTTGGTCAGCCGATGAAGGGATGGAAAGTGAGAATTCCATCGAGGTTAGCCCACACAGGTATTTGTTTTATTTTGTTTCTCCAACTTTATGAAAAATTTGATCAAAGTTAATGTCTTCTAGCACCGCGTCAGAGGCTCAACCTCTTCGCGAGAACGAGCCATTGTGTTCGACGACTCCGTATTTCGTTGCCATGGCAGAGACTGGCTGAATGGGATGCCGTTGGGTCTTTCCCTGGGCGCCTTTCAGTCAGACTTGCAAATCGATGTAGAGGCGCTCCCCGAGGGTGAAAACCACAACTAATTTACAACCGTTGGGGTAGTAGATATACAAAAAATATGAGTCATTTGCCCTGTTCCCTGCATATGTGTGTCGCTGCTGCCGGTGGGTGTGTTCATGTGCTCATGCTCATAATCTTAGAAACATATTGTCATACACGAAAGGAATAGTATTATTGGTAGACAATGGTGGGGTAAACTGCAAGGCTTAGGATGTGTATTTATTCCACGGGGCATCAGGCCCATCTGGCTGGCGCGAAGGGGCCGTTGGCGGGGCATAGTACTCCGGCACGTCTGGCTGTGTTTCGATCTCATAATATGATTCAGGCTGAGTCTCCATTTCGTAGTCGCAATATTCCGGCTGTGTCTCCATTTCGTAGTATTCAAGGTTGTGGCTGCGCCACGGGTCGTCATATTCATGGCGATCTTGGTCTTCAAGCCATTTTCGGTGGTTGGAGTCGGGGCTGGCAGGTGGTGACGGCGACTGAATATAGCAGCGAGGGGAGCTTGCCTTGT
>JAEKIV010000974.1:0-10988 GCA_016801325.1 Hypholoma fasciculare | reverse complement strand
CAAGACTTTGGTATATTGGATCAATTCTCAGGCTATATATTTGTAGCTAGGTATATGTCCCCCCGTCCCCAATTTCCCGATGAAGCTGTGCGATGCGGAAGCGAAATTGACGTGTCGAGTGACAATCAGTCACATCATCAAAGATAGGCATCGTGGTCATGTGAAAAGTGACCAGCTTCCCTGCCGTCACGCACGCGTCAAGTTACCGCTCTCACCGCAACTGCCACTGCCTTGTACTTTTATTCCTCCGGATTACTCTAAACAGCTCTTCATTTGTCCCCAACCGACACGCAAAAATGGCGGTCACAATCAGAGTCCGTATTCCCGACGTTCGACAGGGATCACCGCTGACAATGCCACTCAGAATGTCGAATTTATGAACAACCCCGCGCGTTTCTCTGACGTGTACCGTTTCCGCGTTACTTTCGAATGCATAGCGCCGCTTGAAGACGGTCAGCCCTCCCCTACTTTTTAAAAGCTACACGACCGACTCATCGCTCCCAGATCTCGAGTGGAAGCTCATCTTCGTGTCCTGCCCAGGCGACGAAGCGCTCGACCAGGAGCTGGACGACTGCCTCGTCGGGCCAATCCCCCAAGGCATCAACGCCTTCGAGTTCGAGGGCGCCGCGCCCGATCCGTCGCGCATACCGGAGGACGACGTGCTCGGAGTCGCCGCGCTCATTTTGACAGGCTCATACC
Source organism: Hypholoma fasciculare (assembly GCA_016801325.1). NCBI lineage: Eukaryota > Fungi > Basidiomycota > Agaricomycetes > Agaricales > Strophariaceae > Hypholoma > Hypholoma fasciculare. The sequence goes on along the minus strand of JAEKIV010000974.1, from coordinate 10,289 downwards.
GCGACCAGGAATTCGTGCGCGTGGGCTACTACCAGAACACAGAGTACGACAACGAGGAGATGAAGGAGACACCGCCCCCGAAGATCATGTTCCAGCGTCTCGTGCGCGACATCAGCACGAAGCCGCGCGTGACGCGCTTTCACATAAAATGGTGCGTATTCTGTCCCGTTGATTTGTGTGCTCTTTGCGTGAACTGAGGATGCGGATAGGGATGTGTCGCCGCCCCAACCTACCCAGGCTGCGCTGGGCGCTGCTACATCTGCACCTGTGCCGTCGGCAGACGACATCAACAACGGAGATGATGAGATGGAAGTGGACTTTTCCAAAGGAGTCAATGGGTCATGACATCCCTAGGAAATCTTTTGTATCATTGATCTATTGGACGCTTGTTCAAGTATGTAACTAATGTGCTATAGGAGGAGGAAGTGTTATATATGCATAAAAATACAAATGTTAATAGGGGTGAGTTGTGCATGTGAGTCGTAGCATAGTATGTGGGGGAATCCTCAGAAATCATCCAGGTCAACCATTTCCTTTTCATCATCATTAGGTTTCTCCAACGCCGGCGCCGTACTCCTAGACAGCACTTCGGGGAACTCGTCATCTCCGCTGTCAGCTGAGGCATACATATCTTCCATATCGTCCCTGTCCCGCAATGAGGGAGCAGGCAACGCCTTGTCTTCTGTCTGTCGCACAGGAGCTCTCACTCCAGACCGAATCCGCGGGCCTGGCCTGGGGCCCAGCGCGGGATCCTTCCGCGCTATGCGCACCGCCTCCAGCTCTTCCAGCTGTGCACACGACCAGAAAAATTATGATCAGCCCGTACAGAAGTGCCTATTGCGACAACATACCTTATTCTTCGTCCCTTCATGCTCCGCGCGCCTCTGGCCCGCCTTCAGCGCGGGGTCAAAGCCCAGGCCCTTGATGACGCTCGCCGAATACACCGTCTTCGACGCGCCGTCCATCGACTGCGGCTTCGCGCTCGGCGTGCTCTTACTTGTACCTTTCTCCACCCCATGTTCTTTTCCCTTGCCGCCCTTTGCTCCAGGAATGCCCTTCCCCGCCTCACGCGCAAGCATCACAGCTTTCATGCCGTCCTTGTCGCGCTCCGCGGCGTACAGCGTGCGCGCGTCGCCCGCGGAGCCGCTGATGATGTGCCCCGAGATCATATACGTCGCGTCGGTGCCACCGGCGCGCGCCTCGGGCTTGAGGCCCCATTTCGTGAGCGGGTCGTAGTCGTGCTTGCGTTTGAACGTCGGCGCACTGGACATGCCGCCCGTCCTACATGATCCCTATCCGTCAGCTACATAGTCAAGGGAGGAGCGAGAGGAGAAAATGCGCACCCGACAGAGAACTCGGGCCGCGCCGCACGCCGGCGCTGTACGGCAGATTGCACGTGGTAGTCGCAGACCTCGCTGACGCGCTTGTCGCACCAGCTGCCGCACACCTTGCCGTTCTGCTTGAGTACCTGACACATGCCCAGGTCGCGCGCGCGCCCGACGACGACGATCGACGCTGCTGCGTCGGGCGTCACCGCCAGCACATTGTCCACCGGATGTGGTGTATCCGCCGAACGCTGCGAATTGAGATTAGCGCACAGAAAAAAGCGTTAGTTGAAATGAAAACACACCTGAAATGGCTTTAGGATCTTCGGGTTAAGCATCGCAATAACGTCACCCTCGCGAATGTTCGTGAGGTTCTCAAACGCGCCGCGGCTTCCACCACGGTATATCTTCTGAGGCTTCCGCCCGTCGTCCATATCCACGTACTCGATCGAGTCTGCCTCGAATAGTAGCAGCGACAGAGCCGCATCTCCGCGGATGACGGCCTTGCCTCCCGACGCAGACCCAGACGCGCGTGCGCCGAAGTCGATGAGCCTGATATTAACGAATTTCTTCCCGGGGCGCTCCTCGGGCTCCGCCTTGCCCTTGCCCTTCCACGGCTTACGCGTCGTCTCCGCCTGCTCGCCAGCCTCGCGCTCAATCTTCACTTGCGGCCGAGTGAACTTGATGGGCCCACGCTCAGCAACGACTGCGATCGTGATCCAGTCACCGGGCACCGGGACATCGTAACCCTGCTTGTCGGGCAGGAGACGGATAGCGGAGTATAGCCGCGAGGGGGAGAGGTAGTAACGGCCGGTGAAGAAACTGCTGAACTCTTCGTGTTTGATCACGCGTGAGCTACTCTCAAGAATATCAGTATTAGCTACGAATCACCATACGAGGATACGCACGTAAGGTTGATCCCAGAATGGGGCTCCAGCTTTTCGAAGGCGGGGTCGTCGTGTGGCGGCGTGTGCTCGTATGGTCCCGGTTGCAGGTCCTCAATCAGTGCAAGTCGCTCGTCGCGCTTGTGAGCGAGACGTTCCTCCGGCGCGGCTTGGGGGGCAGCTGCCTGCTCGCTGAACCCTGTTGTACGCACGGATGGTCGGTCGTCCTCCTCGACGTCACCGGCGCGCCCCAGCGTCGCGAGCCTGTTAATAACGTTAGACGGCGCGATGACCTTGGCTGCCTTTTCCTTCGCTGGTTTCGGGGCCACCATCGCATTTTGTTGCAGCGCTGTGTGGAACACGGGGCGTGAGAGTGGCTTGTCGGTCTGAGCACGGTGGTCGACCTTTCGCTTCTTCTCTAGACGAGAAACATTTAACTAATACACATGGATCGTAGGAGCTTGCTCACTGGGCGACGGCGTCGCTGGCGCCAACGTTACTGGTCTAGGGGCAGCGCGTTTCGGTGATCGTACCTCAGGTGGCGGGGCAGCCTTCACGGCCTCAGGATCCAAGCGCCGCTGTAGCTCAGCAATCTGCCGCTTAATCTCTGCCTGCTCGAGTAGCTTCGCAGCGTTCCTGCTCGTCGAGGAGTCCATCGCGGTGGACGTGTGTGTTGGTGATGTAGAATTCCCGAAATTGATGTTCAACGTGAACGCGTTATTTGCCCGTATTTTGTCTTGCTTGGTCTAGACGCCCATGGGCTTTGGCAATGTCACTGTCAGTCCGTGTCAATCACCGGCAACTCGGCACACTTGCCCGTTTCGTAGCGGAAATGATGCTGTAGACGTTGAACAGCCGGAAAGTGCTGGAAATACGATCTGTATCGCAATTGACTATCAAAACACGGATGATTAAGAAGTTTAAGATCAGCCTTTTTTTACAGACTCTGTGTTGAGAATTTTTTTCAACAGGAAGCGGGATCATCGGCTTGCAAATGTCGAGCGGAGCTTGTCCTCAAGCTCAACTCGTATCGGATGAACCCATCTTGAGGACTGTTTTATTTTGCCGCTTATCTGAAATGAGATATAGAGCACTATACCAACACCTAATATACAGGATTGGCCGATTATGCACGAGAAAAATAATGGTGTCATGTTGGTGTCATGTTAAAGAAATTCATTGAGAGCACAGCTCAAATCTAGAGCGCATAGAGTATAAGGTCGACTTTTTTCCCTTGGTCAAACCGCTTTAAGTCTCATTCGTATCAAATAACAGCAGTATTCTACCATGAATATACCATCATCTGCTGTGTTGTCACTGCTGGGAGCCCTGCCTAAGTACAGCTCTTGTCGGGCGCCGCCCAAGCGCTGAGCCGCCTATCACCTACGCTGTAAAATATACGTAGCCTAAGTATTATACACTGCTATGAATATTTCTGAGAATTCCGGAGTATATCATTCCCACTTACAGAGCAAAGGCATCGTTCTTCGTTTATAGTTGGATCTTACAGATATTTTGACAACACGATACCGGAATTCCGATCTTCGAAGGTCACCAATGAAAAGCCTGGCTTCAATTTTCAAATACTCGTATTAGTCTGATTCTATCTGACGGAGCCGCAGATCAATCAGCAGAGTACAGAGGACGGAGAGGCCCACCTCTCACCTGAGATCTAGCTGCATCTGATGACGCATTTGTCGACACCGAATGCCTGGCACGCCGGACAAGCCTTGCAAGCCGTGAGATCAAATGTTGAGCCGCAAATCTGGCAAAAACGGAAAGTTTCAACAGACTACAGCATAAGCCGCGTCATCACCCAAGTATTAACCAGGCTCCAGGCAAGAGTCAGAAAACGTGTCAGACGGCAACGTTTGCTCTCGTGCCGACAATCGCTGGCTAACTAAAAAAGGCCGAAGAAAACGCATGGGAACTTCTCCATCAAAATTCCACCAGTACTTTTTGTTCTCCGGCTGGGTTTTTCCTCTCCTGACGGACACATAGCCTTGTGTTTGTATGCAAGGAAACCTTAAGCATGCTGTTTGTTTGTATCACATCCCACGGACCATTCTATTTTCAGGGTTTCAAACTCAGAACAGCAGGATACGATCCTCTTGCCCCTTAAAACACCACGAAACGAGTGTGGGCAGTGAAATAATTTCATTTTAGGATTTCTATATACAGAGCGAAAGCACCGGGAAAGAGCAGCGGCGCCTGACGGAGTGGCACACTTGCACAGGTTGTCTAAAATTGCGGCTGCGGAGAATGCCGTGCTTTGCAAATGCCAACAACCGCTGATTTGGGATCGCTAGCTGCACCTTGCCACTTCCTTTCATCTCGGTTGTCTGCGTGCAGACAAAGTCACCCAGCGCTTCTTCCACCATGGCCCTCCATCCTCATCCAAAATCCTTTTTTATGCCTGCACAGTATACTGCGTCCGCGCACAGTTCTTTCGCATACTCGCTTATATACCAGTCGAAAATTGCGGATCTCACTTATCGTCTTGGCTTCCTTTCCAATGTAGCCTCTGCTGCAGCGGAAATCTCGCAGCTGTTTCATTCTGAAAACTTTAACTTTACTCAATATAACGAACAGGTATTGTAGTATTTTCCTGCTCGCATTGCAAGGGGAGCCACTGATCAATGACCTGACGACAGATCATCATGCTTATTGAGGTAAATCTAGCAAACCCCTGACTTCTTGCGAATCCACTCTAACACAGCGATTATTACCTCATAAGCTGGCTCGTAAAACTCTCGAGTCAGCAGGAGTTATACCGTATCTTTGGGCCTCGTGCCCCGAGCACCTTATGGCCCACAAGTCTGCTTACATAGATCTCCTGAGATTGCTCCAGACCAACGAGCGCTACGTAGATACCAAGTTCCAAAGTAAGCGATTTCCTGCAGACTCTGACTAGCCCGCAGCCATACTGATTGGCTCGTGCTGCACTCTCTTTCTGCTGCAGAGCGCCTACGGGTCCTGCTGATGCCTCTGACGTCGACATTCACAATTTGTCCGCACAGTCAGCAGGCCGTGCAAGCACTAACGGGGTCCCCTCCAGAGAGTCGCAATTTGCAGGGGCGCATATCGTCGCCTTTTTCTAACTCTCGAGAGTCCCTCGACTCGTCTTTTCCGCCGGCGGGCCTGCCCTCCTCCAGCATGCTTCGTGAGTCCGACAGGCATGACACAGCCTTTTGCATCCCGTGCTGACTCGACATATATAGCACCTGATGCTTTCCCTGCTGGAGCCACTCAGCCGCCCAGTCCCCCGCCCGAGCCGCGGCCGAGCGGACGGCGTATCTGGAGCGCGAGTGACCTCCCGCCTCCGGTGTCTGAGCGCCGGAGCCGGACTCGCGACCCACCCCAAAGGCGGGCGTCGAGCGAGGAGGACGACCGGGAAAATATGGCTCCGGAAGGTGTGGCCTTCCACCAGCCGGTACAGAGGCTGCGCTTTGGCATTATGATGACGGGACGCTCGTCCATGCTCGGGAACCACAACCGGGATCGAACTGGACGGCCAAACCACTGACTCTGAGCGCGGAATTATTCTTTTTCTTTTTGGTGTAACATTAGATACCTTTTTCTTCTCTGTCGTATACACGTACTCAGCTATCCGGTGCTGCTGTACTTTCGCCGTTCAAGGGTAGACTTATTATGGATGTGCATAACCACTTTCTCTTAGCTTGGGTATAATCTAGATAATCTTTGTGGTCGGAAAGAAGCCTTGAGACTGCATTTCGTCGAGCCTCACTTCGGAAGGGAAGTTGGCTACTAACATGTTGTCCGCCAGCAACATTCTTACCCTCCTCTGTCAGAAAACTGAAGCCTATCGACGGACATAATAGCGAGGGAAGTTTTGGGCGGGACGTGGGCAGCCTCAGCAGCCATCTGCCAAAATCTTTCCTGCGGAATAACCAGAGATACCAGTCCAATAATCCTCTAAATGCACACTAAGTTATGTTCATAAAGGCGCCGACATGACCAGCCGCTCCTTGCAGCCTGATAAAATTTTGAGAGGAGGCGTACCACCTCTTACACTTGTCAACGACCATATGCCGTTGAGATAACCTACCACGCAGGCGGTGAAAGCGTTCTCATGCCACTGCCTAGATCTATATCTATTTCCAGACTAGAGACGAAGTCCCCTATAACTCCAACCGGAACAACAATCGGATAAGTCAAATGATTCGACTCCGCTGTGTCATTTCCCGTGAAAGCTGTACATACCCAGGTCCCGTCGGCGCGCGCCCACCAAAGGTCTCCGCGGGTGTCTCCGTGCCAGGGTCTATATGGGTGCGCGTGTCCTCAGCTTCCGGCATCGATAACTGAGATGGACGTTGGACCCCTCACCTGATGCAGATAGTGGCGCTATCCCATAAATAGACCATTTGCATCCGTCCGGCGTCACCCCGGCACAGAGACAACTATCTTCAAAGCTTAGGCTGCCCTGCAGCCGCGGGTTTTGCGCCTTGTGGACGACATGCCACACGCTCTACCTTTGTCGAGCCAAAGCAGCCAAGAATTCCCAAGAACTTTCTGGCCATCAGATCATTGTCACGTGGGAAACCAATGTTGGCGCTGGGCCCTGGGCGTCTAAAATATGTGCCGACGGATATGGCAGGGACTAGCTGTGCTGTAGGCAGTGCTATATTAGCAGGAGCGGTGGGTAATAGGCAGCAGTTACAATAAGTAGTAGATTAAGGGCAGACCATTTCCATGTCTCAGCAGCCCGCATCATGCGCCTGTCCTTCAAGCCCGAGTTCATACGCGGAGTCACCCAGCCCTGCATACAAGCTCTCGTTCAATTCGCTGATCCCATCCAACTCGTTGATTGCATGAGCGGCCAGGCGAGCTTTGTGCTCAGCTTGCGCCTCCCGCTTCGCAACCTCCTCGATCCGCAGCACGACCGGTGCCGCCTCCTCGTTTGTAGCCTTCGGAGGGCGTGCTTTTACCGCCTCATCGCGCCGCACGCGCAGCGCCCACTCGTATGCCTTGCAGAGCCACGTCACGTACCCAATATCTGCCTTGCGCTCAAAGTACACGAGGCGGTGATGTAGGATCTCGACGTTGCGGAACGTGATGAGCGGGGGGACATGATCGTCTGGCACCTCAGTAGCGCTCGCCATGCGCACGAGGGGTCGAGCGCCGACAAGCGCCGTACGCGTTGCGCGGAATGCGGGTTTCGGCGGTGGCGTGCGCACCTGCTTCGCCGGATATTTCGCGGCGAACGCGCGCAGCTGCGTCATCGCGCGGTCGACGTTGTCCGTCCTAGAGAAAGAGGAGGCCTTAGGATTTGCGGATAGTAGAAAGGAAGAAAAAATGCGCACAGTGCAAGTGTCCGGATCATAGCAATATGGGCGCGCTCTACCATGCGCGCGGGAAGTGGCTGGCCGTCGCGGATCGCAGCGTCTTCAAGCGCGCTCCATTTTTCCCACAGCTGGTCCGCGAAGGGAACCGCGAGTTCCCTCTCAGAGCCGCGACGCGCCATCCCGCACCGCTCCAGTGCTTCAACATATATCCGTGGCGTCCGTGAGATGCGAAGGTCGTCAAACAGGGTCCAGAAGAGCTCCCGCGAGGCATCTAATGATGCATGTTTGTAGTAGACAGATACATAAGCGCCCAAGAGACGCGAAGTGAGCTCAACGCCGCGGAATTTCTGCCCTGAAAATGGAAGGGAGGCGGTGGCGGTTGGATTAGCGCCCGATTGCTCGGCTATGATGCGTTCCATCAACAATTTGACTTCGCGAATGACTTCGGCATGGGTCTGAGGTGGGATATGGGCGAACGATGGGGTATCTTCTTCGGACTCAGCGGTCACGGATGTGGATGATGATGGAGTGTCAGATGAAGCATTAACTGCGACATCTGTTGAGGTCACTGCAGGGATCGCCGAAGTTGGGCCACTAGGAGTTGCGTTGGCGGCGCCATCGACAGCCCTTACGATAGGTGGCGGTTTGTAGGACGCATACGCATTGAAGATGTGCATCATCACCTCTTCGTCGATTTCGGTGTCCACCGCATTGGGGTCTCCCTCTCCATGCGTTCTGACCATCTCAGCAAGTATCCACCGCGCTCGTGCTAGATTGCCTGTCCTCTTCGCACCCTCCAAAAGCGCACAGAAAGTTTTCCGGTCTGGCCTGAACGCTGAGATACCCCGAGCATCACGGTGGGAGTCGAGCATCTGTCTCGAGAGCCTGAACGCCTCATTAACATACATCTTCTCCCCTGACCGCGCACATGCCAGGATGACGGCGTTATAGCTGTCGACTGTAGGCGACAATTTTTGGTCCATAGTCATTTCCGCCCAGAGGTCGAGCGCCTTCTCTGGCTCTGATGAATATCGCACGGAAACCGGTGACGCACAGGCACGAATCATGTGGGTATACAGAGTGACGTCGGGGTCGGGGTGGGCCACGTAGCGCATGTGGGCGAAGAGATCCCATGCCTGGGCGCGGGCGACGGACAAGTGCCGAGAAAGTAATGAAGTGATGACAAGGGTGTATGTTTGCATCGACACCGGAACATTCTGCTCTTCGTAGAGATGGACAAGGTCAAGTGCGGACACCGGCATCTTGTCGAGTGGTACTGCTTTTAAGTGTGCTTTAACATGGAGATGCTTTTGCACGTCGGTAGGAGCCTCTAAAGGGAATTGCTGAGTAGATGTTTGATGATATAAAGCGCAAAACGACAAACCCTGAAGGAATGTTGCAAGTAGGTCATCCGCAGCGTTTACATCGCCTGACGATGCATACATTTCCAAGAACGTCGTTAGATGGTCCGCAGAGAGTGGGAGATGCGCTTTCTGATTTTGAAGTTTAGGACAAGTTTCGATTTAATAAGTAGATAATGGCTCACCTTCATGATTTGCAGGACAACTGCAGTAGCACGAGAATCCCGAGCTTTCAACTACGAAGACAATGTGAGTGATAGTGCAGAAATATGATGATACGACATACCGATTGTCGCATGAGCGCTTCAAACTCCCGGATAGATAGCACGGAAGGTGGTAGAAGGTTTTCTGGAGCTGATTTGACGGCTTTTGTGGAAGCCTCTATGCGAGTAAATATCTCGTGGGCACGAACCAAGATACGTCGATAAACCGGCTCATTCGAAGTTGAGCGATAGGATGATTCAGCTGGAGCTTCGTCGAGTAATCTACGCTGCAGTGAATCTATCACTTTGAGATCTTCTTGGTCTACCATCTGTCGAACTACTTCCAAGGACGCAGCATTGTCTTCCTGCATCGTTTCGGGTATCGGTACAGCCATGACAGCTTCGTATAGCGATAGAAGGTCATCCTCCGTATAAAAGGATGGTTTGAATGCAGATTCCTGTCACAAAGTAAGTCGCGTGGCACATTTAGGCCCTTTTGAGTAACTCGCCTCAGACTCGATAGCTTCCTCTAGTGCTTGCACTCTACTTTCTAGCCTTTCCACAGGATGAAGTGCATTCATATCTCCGCCTTTTATAGCCAAGGTCCCCTTATTCATCCCAGGAAGCCGTGTCCTGCACAAATTAAGACATAGAAACAGAAATAGTCTGGTGAACGCACCGTGCACCAAGTTGTCCATACGCAAAAGCATCAGTGGCAGGCTGTACGGGCGCCGAAGCTAATGCTGCGTGATATCTTCTACACCCTTCAGAGAATCCATAACGTCGAATGGCGTACTCCGCCGGAGACGATAACCGCGCAGACGAGCCACTTGCAACACGTAGCGACCACTCCGGAAGTACCGATGCTGCACGGGCCATTTTTTACTGGGGAATGGCGAAAGTAATGTCTTGAGTAGAGTTCACCAATCGATTTGACCTCAGAGCAAACTCAATGTTCAGACGAAGTTTCAAAGGGAGCGGAAAATAAATGGAAAAATAGAAACGCTCAAGAAATGCGGAATGCGATCACGTGTGCGACTCCAGATGCCGCCGGGGCCCGGGCGCCCCAGGCCTCAGTCACAGTGCTCACTCGAACTCTTCGACGACGAATTGCCTGATTACTTATACTCACTGCGTGCAGGACCACATATTTTCAATGATTTATGCATTTAATATTTGATGAAATATTTTAAATATTTTACAAGTAGAT